>CM056389.1:24674169-24869438 GCA_029718625.1 Synaphobranchus kaupii | reverse complement strand
GATAAAAAATAAAAAGTTGTATATTTTCTTACATTTTCTACAGCTAACCCACAAATGACCCCACATAACACCTTGGTATACAGAGTTGGTGACGTACAGCAGTATGTTTATTGCGTGTTTACTATTTCATCATGAGAAATTAGGAAAAGGCATAGTATGAAGATGAAAAAATCAGGTTAACTTGTTTTTAAGAGAGGTCAAACTGTCCAAAGACGTCGCTGTCCAAATACGTCTTTACGTTGGTAATTGTTCATGAAATAAAGATTTTTCTGCAGGGTCAAGTGTTCCAATTTTAGGGTTTATAAAATTTATAAGGTGGGGCCTGTTGTGTAGATAGTACTGGACCTAATTCAGGATGTGCTGTGGCTTTATTTTTCACCTCCCTCAGATACTCTGAGTTCACATTTCAAGGCGTAAAACCTGTTCTACAAGTGACAGCAGAAATCTAGTCAACCTGGAACAGGCTGAGCAGGAGCTGAGGAGCAGGGCTCATATTTGACATTACCGTATCCGAAGCCTATAAAAAAAAAAAAATTCAGGTCAGTCCCTATTGTAGAACCCGCACAGCTAGACCAATGAGGGAATAGCTGGAGGGGAAGGAGCAAATATGTTTTTCCTTTGCTGTTGTGATGTCAATAAAAAGAGTTCAGTGATTTATTCTCCGGTCATGTATATATTATAAGTACATTTAAGAAAATACTGAGTCCGTCGCCACGAGTCAGATATGAATGCGCTGCTCCATATCCCGCTTAAAACAGGCCTGAAACGGATCAGTACGATTCTTATAATCTCCGTTCGTAAACGGGGCCATGGTGTCATCACGGATATATCCAACTTATCGTCCAAATGCCAATATTCTAATGGGAGCATTAGAACACTCACACAGGAGCTGAACAACACATCGAATAGATCTATGACCACAAACCGTAAGCGTAACAGTTACAATTGGTTTACTCTTAACCATATAAAATATAATTTAGAATTTTACTTTAATCATGCGTGAAGCTCAGAGTGTTTACACTCGACTCATCCTTGTATGCCACCATTACTCAATATATGCTCCCGGGATTAACACTATTGCCGAATCTCGGTTCGATGGAGAAACTCAGAGGTTGGGGTCTGGCTAACACAATACATGTATTATATTTTACATCGATAGTTGCGAGCCCAGGTTAGCGCGCACTAAATGGGCTCCTTAAGGCGAATTTGACAAGAACCGACGTAAAAACGTCCATGGGCTCACCACGTCAAATTCCCAGAGCCGTACATTCACTAAACCCGTTAATGACCGACCTTAGCCGCCTACCAACTTAGAATCTCCACTTTCTGTACCCCGCCACTGATCAGTTGGTCATTGGTCAGAATTTTCCCCGAGTATTCAGTCGTAATTTAGGCTGAAAGGGTAAAAAATGGATTAGAGTCATGGAGACCACTCAAGTTAAAATAATAAGAATTTATTCACAGGCAGGTAGGTCATTATCTTAAAATTAGGTCAATTACAAAATATAGAAATTAAGAAAAGAAACACAGAGTAAATATCTTACCGGCCTGCTTCAGCTACACACACACACAGAAATCTGCACAGGTGTGGGAAATCGAATTGCGATATTCCCAGATAGTCTTGTCTCCCTTTCTTTTATGCCAAATCATGCGTTTGAACTAGACGGCAGTGTCATAAACTAACCTGGAGGTGTGATCGGATCTGGAATTTAGACCCCCACTGTTTGGGGGTTGCTGCGTAGAGTGAGGGGAAAAAGGACTTGATTACCAGAGAGGACATTCCAGTGTTAGTTTTTCCTGAGTTATGGAAACTATGTTTTACTAAACTCCATTTGGTATGAAATGTATCTCATTAGATTCCTTGATTTTACCAGATTACATCCATACCAAACATCTTACCATTAGGATTATTATTCTGGAATTTAGCTCAGATTAAGTCTTATTATGTTACAGTTGTCATGAAAATTCCCTTCTGATGAACCATTTTACATGCAATTCCTGTTACTACTACATAAGACATAATGTAACAATGTAAGGATCACGTGTAATGTTTGTAAGTTGTACCGGGTCTGTTGACCATCTCAACAGAAGTTTTAGAGTCCTGTTCCAGGAGAGAAGTAAAAGGTGTAATCACAAAGATGCCAACATGGGGGCACTGTGGTATTGTCCGTAGTAAATCCTATAGAACTGACCACGTGTGAAAATGTCACAGATGGTCGGGTAGGACATTCCTTGCGCCACCACCCGTGTCATAAATGCCCCTACATCACACATACACAACCATGACACCGTCCAACTTCCTCACAGTCCTTTCCCACTTTGATCCTTCGAGCCTCAGGTGAGAACAAATGGCTTGAACTTCCCCCCTGAAGGAAGTCCGAAGAGCCTATTGTTCTATCACACGGCTCTCTGGTCCTTTGAAGTATCTTCCCACATGGCAGCCTTTCCTGAGTCTCACTTTGATTCCCCTCCTACACTATTGCTCATACATGGGTGCATTAATTGGCAAAAGCAGTCGTGTATTGTGCTACCAGGATCATTTGCAGTGGCCAAGATGCTTATTTGAACTCTTTTGTTACCTTTGTCCTAAAAAGGTAGTCACAGAGTTCAGTAGAATCATGACCTTTTTGCTGACACACTTTTGTTTTGGTACCGTTTCTTACATTTGGCAATCGGTAAAAAAAAATGGAAATTTACGGGACTCGGCGCCTTCTATGGTGCTACATTGGCCATTTGGGAGGAAGCACCACTTTTTACAAAGTCGTCTTTTTAATAGAAGAAATTGGCACTGTTGGCACAAATAATGTAATTTACAAAAAAGAGGGAGAACACCTGCATATCCGCTCTCTGCTCTTGACCTGTGTGTTAGAACAGAGCCACAGAAACACTCTTCCTGAACAGTAATGTCAGATATGAGCCCTGCTCCTCAGCACCTCCTGCTCAACATTACATTACATTACAGGCATTTAGCAGACGCTCTTATCCAGAGCGACTTACACAACTTTTTTAGCATTGTTTACATAGTATCCATTTATACAGCTGGATATATACTGAAGCGATTCAGGTCAAGTACCTTGCTCAAGGGTACAACGGCAGTGTCCTAGCTGGGAATCGAACCTGCAACCTTTCGGTTACAAGGCCAGTTTCTTACCCATTATACTACACTCTTCCAGGTTGACTAGATTTCTGCTGTCACCAGTATATTCTTTTTCCATAAGGGGAGGGAGGTGAAAAATAATGCCACAGCACATCCTGAATTAGGGCCAGTACTATCTACACAACCTTATAAACATTATAAACCCTAAAATGCAAACACTTGACCCTTCAGAAAAACCTTTATTTCACAATTACCGACATAAAGACTTAGGAAAGTGAACCTGTGTACAGACGTTGACAGGATCATTTAACCCTCATATTATGTTCCCGGGTATACTGTATTTGACCCAAGAGAATTTTACGTCTCTTAAAAGCCAGTGAACCTGATCTTTTTAAAATATTAAACAAGGAATAAACATACTGCTATATTCAAAAGTCTGTTACCAACTCTGTATGCAAAGGTGTTGTGTGGGGTTATTTGTGGGTTAGCTGCAGAAAATAATTTTTTATCTTTTGGATTTTTTGTGGGTGACTTTCCCATACAGGTTTTAAACTTCACAAACTTTTACTTACCTCACGCTCGAAATTGAGATGTTTCGTCACAGATTTTTTACGTTCACGGATTAAACGATAGTCAATTGGGAGACATAAAAAAGGTGACCCAGAAAGTGTCAAACGTTTTCTATTAGACTACAGTACTTTTGTGTGAGTTGAAACTTTTGGAGTCAATTTGACCCCAAACATAAAAGGCCTCATAAAATGTCAACAAAGTATGAGGGGTAAATGGAAAATCATTCTCGAAACATATTCCTACAAAATAAGTCTCAGAGTAGAAAAAAAAAAAAAAGATATTTAACTTTTTTTACTCGGGTAGTTCAGGTGATTGCACATTATCTTTGCAGTGTCATCATGTTGTTTTGCTCTGTTATAATGGGCAGTAAATCAAAACAAAAAGTGATTTCAGAAGTCACCTGAAATAATCACTGCTGTGTTTGTGAAGGAAAAAAAAACAAGAAAAAAGATTTATTTATTTTTTCTAGTGAACATTCATAACAAATGTTGATTGGACCCAGGCTAGCATGTGCTTTATATTAAAATAATACTCATTAAAAAAGGACAGAAATGGTACAATATTAAAGTGATATATCTTGGAGGGAGGCTGCAGCTCTGAGCCTGTTTCCCTAGGCTGCATGTAACACTGCTGTAACATGTCAAAAGCTGCAGCATCTGCCACCCGTCTTTCAGCGCATTACATCATCACTGGGTCCGGGGGCGGTCCTCTCCTGCCTCCAAAATGAGTGACAGGACAGAGAGGGGAGGGCAGGATAAAGCCTGAAAGCTCAACAGGAAGAGAGGACTGCCAACCTTAAACCTGAGACAGGTATGACCTCGCCTTTACACCATTGAGAGTACAGCCAATAAATATGTTGCAGTTATTTTGTTTGGAGTCAGGAGCATCTACTAGACAATACTTGTGTGAGCATTGGTAACAATGCGGACCATTCTAGAAGAACTGATAACTGATAATATATTATGTTATTGCAGCTACAATGGGATTTCTTTGGTGACAAACATGAATTTCTTAGTTGAAATATAGCAGGATACATACATTGATTTTACTGCTTGATGACATTCCAAAATGCCTGCTACAATATGGGAATGAAATGATGTATTTTAAAGCAGCAATAATTACAGATACATATAATTCATTTTTCTAACATTTTAACTTGTTAAATATACTTCATGCCATGAAAAAATCATTTGTTTGCTTTTCTCTTTCCCAGTTTGACAGAATTTCCCAGGAAAACCAGGATGAATAATGTGACCTACAACAGTCCCATTCTGGTGATCGAGGGCATTGACGTCCCCCCTCGTTTCATTTACCCAGTGTTTGCCCTGCTGTTGGTCATCTACCTGATGATCCTGACCACCAACATAGGGGTCATGCTGCTTATTATGACGGACAGGAGACTGCAGCAGCCAATGTACCTGCTGCTCTTCAGCCTGTCCTTCAACGACGTACTGATGAACACAGTGTTTTTTGCCCCGGCTGATGTTTGACATTGTCTCCACTGAAAAGTCCATCAGCTACAACTGGTGCGTCTCCCAGGCCTTCTTTACCCACACCTTTGGCACAACGTGCCATACGGTGATGGTGATCATGGCTTTCGACAGGTATGTGGCTATATGTCACCCTCTCAGGTATGCCTCCATAATGAGCCCCACGATGGTGGCTAAGCTGACTGTATCTGCCTGGAGTTCGGCGATAATGCTGGTAACCATCTTTGTGGGCCTCAGCCTCCGGCTAACTCGCTGCCGCTCCGCCATTTTGAACGGCTTCTGCGACAACCCGTCACTGTACAAGCTCTCCTGCCAGGATGTGAGCATCAACAACATATGCGGTTTGATACTCACTATCGTCCTTTATGTCTCGTCTATGGGCAGCGTGGCCTTCACATATTTCAGGATCCTGGTTAGCTGTGTCTCAAAAAAGAACAAGAAGCTGAACAGAAAGGCCCTGCAGACCTGCGCCACCCACCTGCTCCTCTACATGATCATGCTCTGGTCCGGCTTCCTCTTCATCATTTCACATCGTCTCCAGATCCATGTCAGGTACCGGATGATGGCGTTTATTATCTTTCACATCGTTCCCGCCAATATGAACCCCATCATATATGCCCTTCAGACCAAGGAACTAAAGACCAAGATTGTGCAGATACTTCATTCGAAAGTAACCCAGCCCAGATAATTAGAAAATTAGCCTCTGAACTCTGGTACAATATACTGGATGCCATGAAAATTACAATTTTACACTGTCATATACATTTAGAGACATGAAAACCTTTGGAATTGGGTGGTTCAAACTTTTCAAGTGAATTTTAAATGCACCAATTTTATTTTGAATCATTTATAGGCCACATTAATTATTGTGGTCTTATATTTTAAGCAGACTCGTATTTTTAGGCCATAAATACATATAGAAATGAATGACCGATAATCAAACAAGCCACAAGCTGAATCTCAGAACATTCCTTGTTTTTTCTACATCAGAAAAACTCACCCAACTAGCCCTAATTTTAGATGGACCCAATACACTGTTATAGCGGGAGAAGTGTCTGCCCTGTTTTTATCAATGGGAAATGAGACTTGTTTTCATTTAATGCACAATCAGTGATAATAAAAAAGAGAACCTATGTATTGTTTATTAAAGAGCTTGAAAATGGGTTCATAGCCTGCTTGGTTGACTAGTGAATCTGTAACTTTATTTGCATTTATTGGGCTCTACTGTGTGTATATCATTTGACAAAATACAACCAATCACAGATACCTTCGATGATGTAATGTTATTATTCACTATTACTCTATTAAAACCGTTACACCAAGCATTTTTCTGCCATTTCTTGATGAAACAAATAATCAAACAAAAATGAGTTTCACAATGAGCCATTTTACCTCCTCAAGAAGAAACAGCATCACTAATTGTACCATTACTGAATGGCCCTCTCTAGAAAGATAGTCAATATAAATAAACAAAACCAGGCTAACTGTCACCCTAACCATTTTCAAGCCCCCGTGTGCCTTATTAAATTCCGGCCTGTACAAATAAACATTAATAAAGACTAATGATACTTGAGAACATCTGTGAACAATTAGGTAAATGATCGTTGCATGCATAACATCTGGCAGTGCCGCCGATAAAGCCTCCAACACTGCAAAGAATCTTATAGAGGCTTCAGAAATAATGTAGAAATGGTAGAGCATTTATTCTAATAGGCTACCTATAGACTTTGTAGCATGACTACGCTATGGCAGACACAGGAAGAATATTAGGGGCTCTATCTTGACGATCTTAGCGCTTGGTCTAAACGCATGTGCATTTTGGGCGTGACCAAGTCCACTTTTGCTAGTTAGACGGCGTGTTTTGTGAGCACTAAGTTGGGCGCAATGTGCAAATGGGCTGAACTTAATCTCTTCATTATTTATAGGTGTGTCTTGGGCGTAACATGCAATAAACCAATCAAAATGACATATCCCATTCCCTTTAAAAGCCTGCTTTTCCACCTTGGCGGATTGCTTATATGATGGTGAAACAGAGATGCGTGTGTGTGTGTAGTGCAAGCACGAAATAGGCTATATGGATCAATAGTATGATCAATATTATTCAGACTAACCATTCTGACACATTTTGATATACACAATAATAATCTTTAACATTAGGGTTTAACACCGGCACGGGTTCCCGGTGATTCCGAATATTAGAAAATATATGCAGTTTAATTTAGTTAAAAAGCACCTGCAACCGCTGAGAATAAGCTAACAGAATATGGCTTCCAACTCACCTTAGAAAACGCCAAATTAGCCTGCCTGTTTAACGAATTTCATTTGATTATACAATGAAGCATTGTCAAACATCAATTCCATGTTCTCACAGCAGTCAGATCACAGACAATGCATTTCAGCTAGCAAAGTTCAAGCTTCATCCGAAATTCATATTACATGCATTCTCATAATAACATAAATAGCGTTAGTTTGGCATAATGATGACACAAAATACGCTAAAGCTGCCAGGTTGGGAACCCATAGGTTCACGCACTTCCCTTGTTTTATAATGTCCTGCTTATGGAAATATGACCAACAAGCCCATTTCCCCGGGATTGCAGAGACAACTTGCGTCTATTGCGGGAGAGAAAATTATTATTTTCGGGAAAAATATTAATCCCTATTTCACAATGTGATCTTGATATCTTGTATGCATGCTTGTTTGCACCCCTGTGTGTAACAGACAGGAGGGTGTACGCGTGTTGTGCACATACAGTTGAAGTCGGAAGTTTATATACACAGGTTGAAGTCATTAAAACTTATTTTTAACCACTCATGTTAGAAGATTTCATGTTAGAAAACTATAGTGTTGGCAAGTCAGTTAGGACATCTACTTTGTGCATGACACAAGTAACAACAATTCTTTACAGACAGATTATTTGTTAGTTTGATTTATTTAATTCACTATTTCACAATTCCAGTGGGTCAGAAGTTTACATACACGAAGTTGACTGTGCCTTTCAATTTTTTATATTTGGTTGCATATCCTTTGCATGCCATGACTTCCTGATGTCTGTGACCCAACAACATCAAAAACTCTTGCTATCTTATTTTCTGGTACTCTTACAAGCGATACTATAACATCTCTGCATTTGAATGGATCTCCATGGGAATTGGGGGGTAGGACTACATTTTTGAGGAGCAGGTTAAGAAAGTTCAGGCATGCTTTCTTCAACTCAGAACTATTTCTAAAATCAGAGCATTCCTGTCTTTTAATGATCTGCAGAAAGTCATTCATGCTTTTATATCCTCTCGCCTGGACTACTGTAATTCTCTTTATTCCTGCCTTACTCAGAAGCAAATCTTACGCCTTCAGCCTGCCCAGAACGCTGCTGTTAGAATGCTAATGGGTCTGTTGAATTGTGTTGAATGAGGGCTTGTCTGAAAGATAAGAGTCTTCGCTATTGGCTGGAATATTTGACAGACAGTTTAAAAACCCAATGGAAAGCAAATCACACTCACAGTGGAGGCGGGTAGATGCGCGTTTTTCCCATTTCAGATAGGCCTATGGTGCTATCAGTCAAAGAAATACACCCAATTGACGACGGTTTTGCACATAACTGTGCAAAAAAGTACAAAACCCCCTTGGCTAAAATATACTAAGCCATGGGATTGGTACTTCAGAAACTGGCTGAGTTTCACAACGCCAAACTGAACACAGCCGAACGACTCATAATGAAGTGCTGAAAAGCACAAGTCGGTTTAAGATGTGAAAAAAATCATGTACAGCCGTATGAAAGTTTTAAAGTATTTTTTCTTGAAGTCTAAAGGTATAAAGATTTTTCAAACCAAAGTTTTGTGAAATACAATTAAGCAGAACAGTTTACCAGCACATTGTTTATCGTGTGACATCAAGATGCAATACATGTTTGGGAATTAGGTCGTTGTTTCCAATGTAATTTACGAAGTTTTAACTCGACGTTTTGGGCTTAAAAACCACTTTCCCAGAAGGAATGGATATATCTTAAGGATATTTAATCAAAATATTGAGGTGAGCAGTTTATTATATATTATTAAATTAATGAAATGTATAATTTAATAATTTCCGTAACGCCCACGTTACCGCTCGGGGGCGTTTGGCAGCAAGAGGTTAAAAGTAAATAGCATACAAACTACAGCACAACTGAAAGGACAAAAGTTCTTATTCGCTGCTATAAAAATCATCATTGACAAGCGTGCTCGCTGAGGCCCCCTGGTTGCTGCGGCCCTGGGCCATGGCCCTGGTGGCCCATTGGGTAAACCGCGCCTTGATCATCAAGGGTCTGAGGTATCAAATGAGCTTCAAACCATCACTCTGCTGCTAGATATGCAGTAGATATGGATGGATCCAGGGCCGTCTTTTGGGGGGAGCAACCGGTGCGACCGCCCCAGGCCCCGCACTTCACAGGGCCCCACGGTGAGAAGGGAAATTAGTTTAAATAACAATCATTTATTTTCTTTTTTTGAAAAATAAAATTAGGCTAGCCTATATTTATCTAAAATAGCCTATATATATTTGTGAAGCACACCCATACACACAGAAATACATAAAGCCTAAATGGTATTTTGGATAGTTGACGTTGTGTGGGAAGTAGCTATCGGCTTACGTTCAGTTCAGTTTTTTTTAAACGTGAAGGAGGAGCAGGTCAACGCTGCTGAAGCAAGTGTGCCGTTTTTCGACTCCCGCTTTTCTTCTGCTCAATTTCTCTAGTTAACATTTAAAAACGATAATACTGTGGATTGTGGTACGAGCATAGCTATGAACCATAAATTGTAGATTGTCCTATTGTGACAATCTACAACCAAACAATTGTAGATTGTGGTGGGGCATAAAATAATTGCAAAGAGTGATGACGTTGAACATCTTTTTCATTGTAAACAGAGGCAAAAGACAGGCAGAGCGTGAGATATGATTCCAGTGTCACGAAGCGAAGTGCAAGGTCTGACACTGCGACACAACAAAATTACTCTGCAATGTTAACACATCGAACACATGTCTTCACAAACACTGTCATAAACGTAGGCCTACTATAATGGGAATAATGATAAGAATCATCCGGAAAAATATGCATGAAAAAATGCCAAATCAAATTCTGGTAGGTGAGACTTGCTGCGCTGCATCTCTTAATATGCTGTCATTATTCATAAACCTTTATTTATACACTGCCTGGCCAAAAAAAAAGTCGCACTCTAATATTTCATTGGATCGCCTTATAGCTTTGATTACGGCGCGCATTCGTCGTGGCACAACCTTATGCAACATCTCAACATTTATTTCCGTCCAGAGTTGCATTCATTTTTGCCCGAGATCTTGTATTGATGACGGGAGAGTCGAACCACTCCATAAAGTCTTCTCCAGCACATCCCAAAGACTTTCAATGGGGTTATGGTCAGGACTCTGGTGGCCAATTCATGTGTGAAAATGATTCCTCATGGTCCCTGAACCACTCTTACACAATTTGAGCCTGATGAATCTTGGCATTGTCGTCCTGGAATATGCCCATTGATGGGATAACCTGGTCATTCAGTACATTCAGGTACTCAGCTGACTTCATTTTATTGCTGCATAACATTGCTGAGCCTAGACCTGACCAATTGAAGAAACCCCAGATAATAACACTGCCTCCAGAGGCTTGTACAGTGGGCACTATGCATGACGGGTGCAACGGCGACTTTTTTTTTGGCCAGGCAGTGTATATCCCACCCATATATATATGTTTTTTTACCTCTCTTTACAATGAAAAAGCTAGTGTTCAACATCGTGAACTTTTGCAATTATTTTATGGTCCAACTCAATCAATAGAACAATCTACAATTCATGGTTCATAGCTATGCCTATGATCGTACCACAAGCCGTACTATTGTTTTAATTTTAATTTTAATTTAATTTTAAAAGAAATTAAGCAAAAGTGTGGCAAGTTGTTGTTAATTACAATATTTTAATTCAAGGGCAGAGTAATGGCATAGCCTACTAATTCTTCAATTGGTTGGTCGTATATGGTTGGTTTGTGTGATGTCGTAGCCTGTAAATCCTTTTCGTTCATAGTTATATAATAGACACTATTTAGGCCTATGACGGGTTAGCTATGATGTCATCAGCTGGGGCCCGTGTAGGTAGACTCGCCCCTGGCCCCGGCCACCCTTCAGACAGCCCTGGATGGATCACTTTAAGGGTTGTTTCTCCTGACAAATTTTCCTATTGAACTCTATGGACAAAATAAGTAGGAAGAAACCCTTCAAGTTATCCATCCATATCTACTGCATATCTGGCAACAGAGCGATGGTTTAAGGCTTCATAATAATAATAATATAATAATGATAAACTTTATTTATATAGCACCTTTCATATTATAAAATGCAGCTCAAAGTGCTTTACAAGAGCAACAATAGAAATAAATGACACAGGTATTAAGATAAGATAAAAAAACATAAGATAATAAAAATTGATAATGATAATAGTAGAAATGAAATAAAAATAAATAAATAATAGTAATAGTAAAAATAAAAATCTATAAAGATAAAGAAAATAATAATAGTAATAAAATAAATTGATAATGATAAAAACAATCATAAGATATAAAAAGCATAAAACAAGTATAAGAAATATAAAACAAATATAATAACAATGGTATTAAAATAATAAAAGGTTGAATTAATTAAAAGCAAGATCATAAAAATGGGTTTTGAGCTGTTTCTTAAAACTATCAACAGAGGCTGCTTGTCTTATTTCTAATGGGAGTTTGTTCCAAACCTTTGGTGCATAAGAACAGAAAGCTGCTTCACCATACTTTTTGTAATTCATTTTTGGGGCATTGAGCAAGCCAGCACTAGACGATCTAAGGGAACATACTTAGATAAGCAATCACAGAGGTATGAAGGTGCTAAACCATTTAGGGCCTTATAAACAAGTAAAATAATTTTAAAATCAAACCTCAATGTTACAGGGAGCCAGTGCAATGAGGCTAGAACTGGTGTAATGTGTTCTCTTTTCCTGGTTTTTGTTAAAATTCTGGCTGCTGCATTTTGTACAAGTTGCAGCCTATCAATAGTTTTTTTAGGTAATCCAGTAAAGAGTGCATTGCAATAATCTAGGCGAGAGAATACAAAGGCATGGGTCAACTTTTTGGCCTCTTCCAGAGAGAGGTAGGGTCTAACTCTTGCAATATTTCTTAAATGAAAAAAGGCAATCTTTGTAACATTGTTGATATGTGATTTAAAATCCAACTCAGAGTCAAGAATAACACCCAGGTTTTTTACTTCAGGCTTATTCTGTAGAGCCAGACTTCCAAATTTGCTTAATATCTTTTCTCTTTGTGCATTTGTACCAATTATAAGAATTTCTGTTTTATCTTCATTTAGTGTGAGGAAATTTTTACTCATCCACTGTGTAATGCTGGATAGGCAATTTATCAAGGGATCTAGGGCATCAGTATCATCTGGCGCTACAGATAAATATAACTGAGTGTCATCAGCATAGCATAGCAATGAAAATTCACTCCATGATCACAAATAATTTTTCCAAGTGGCAGCATATACAGACAAAACAGTAGAGGACCAAGAACAGAACCCTGTGGAATACCAGACAAAATGTCATGTTTGTCTGAAACATGGTCACCGAGACTAACAAAATATCTTCTGCCAGTAAGGTAAGTATTAAACCAGTTCAGGGCTGTGCCTGAGAGACCAATACAATTTTCAAAACGGTTTAGAAGTATCCCATGATCGACTGTATCAAAGGCAGCAGTCAGATCAAGAAGTACAAGAATAGAAACATTTTTATTATCAGCGCTCACTCTAAGATCATTGATTACTTTTACAAGTGCTGTTTCAGTACTGTGTCCCCTTCTAAAACCGGACTGAAATTTTTCATGAATCTTGTTGTCCTGTAAGAACGCATCCAACTGTTTAAAGACTGCCTTTTCCAATATCTTACTCAGAAAAGGCAGGTTGGAAATAGGCCTAAAATTGCTAAAAATAGAAGAATCAAGATTATGCTTCTTGAGTAAGGGCTTCACTAGAGCTGTTTTGAGTGCATCTGGAAAGATGCCTGTTTCTAGGGAGCAATTCACAATATCCAGTACATCATCAATCAAACTATCTAAAACCTCCTTAAAGAAAGTCGTGGGAATTGCATCCAGGGAGCAAGTGGATGACTTCAACTGCAAAATAATTGAGTTCCCCTTCACTAATTTTACAAAAATAATTTAGATTTCCCCAAGAACCACTAACAATCAGATTTTTTTGATTTTCAACATTATTCACAATACCAGCTCGGATATTAACGATCTTATTATCAAAAAATGATGCAAACTCCTCACATTTTGACTGTGAGGCAGGGAATATTTGTTCACAAAACTGGGAAGGATTTAAAAGGCGATCGATGGTAGAAAATAAGTTTCTAGGGTTGTTCCCGCTTTCACTGATAATCTTAGAGAAGTATGCCTGCCTCTCACAGCGTAACGCTTTGTTATAAACATATAGGGATTTTGTAAGGATCTCTCGGTGGATTGTTAGTTTGTTTTTTCGCCACATTCGCTCGGCTCTCCCTCTTCAGCAGACGTATTCGCTCATTTTTCCAAGGCATTACTTTAGCCTGTGATTTCTTTTTAGTTTTCACAGGTGCCACTATGTCGAGAGCTGATCTTAATTTCGAGTTGAAATGATTTACTTTTTCATGTATTGATGAGAATTCAACTGAGAGAGGTAGACTACGCATGTGATAAGGGAACTTGGCGGCTGAAGACGCACTTAAAAAACGTCTTTTAATGAAACGCTCTGTATCGTTTTTTGCTAAACCAGTGAGAGTCACGTTAAAAAACAGACAGTAGTGATCTGATATATTAATATCAACAATCTCATCAACTACAATATTCAGACCTCTAGAGAACACTAGATCTAGGGTGTGGCCACGGTTGTGGGTTGGCCCAACAATATGTTGAGTAAAATCAAAGGAATGTAAAAGTTGCATAAATTCCATAGCCTTGCAGTCCGAGACGTTATCAACATGCAAATTAAAATCACCAGTTATAAGAATCCTATCATGGTTAGTAAAACAGACTGACAGTAGTTCAGACATTTTGGGTAGGAATGAAGCTGTATGCTTTGGTGGTCGATAAATAGTAATCAACAGCACTGATGTTTGACTTTCCAGTATACTAATAGCCTGATATTCCAAAGATGAAAAATTACCAAAATGCAAATGCTTGCATTTAAAAGTATCTGAAAAAATAGCTGCCAGTCCTCCTCCTCTCTTACCCTCACGCATCGTGTGGAAAAAACTGTAATTTGGAGGAGAGGCTTCACTTAAGAGAGAGGCTCCATCTGAACCGAGCCATGTTTCGGTCAGAAAAATAAAATCTAGCTTCTGTTCACTGATAAGATCATTTACAACAAAAGTCTTATTAGTAAGTGCCCGGATGTTTAACAAAGCCATGTTTACCTTTTGTTCATGGCCAAACTTTTTTACTGGGCTACGACCTTTCAGAGGTACAATAATCAGACTAGACCTTCTCTTCGACTGTTTCTGTGCTTTGGTTTTTCTATTAGAAATAACAGTTTCAATATTTTGGACATCACAGTATTTATATACAAGATTTTCAAACAATGAAATTCTTACATGTCTATGTATAGGAGTACCTTGTTTTTTCATTGAAAAGTCCTTTTGTCATAATATTAGATGGTCCATAAAGTTGTCGGCCAGCACTGACGTTCCGTTGAATGAATGAATGAATGAATGAATGAATGAATGAATGAATGAATGAATGAATGAATGAATGAATGAATGAATGAATGAATGAATGAATGAATGAATGAATGAATGAATGAATGAATGAATGAATGAATGAATGAATGAATGAATGATCTTTATTGTCATTGTACAGGTACAACGAAATTGAAATACAGAACCCTAGGTGCCTAAATGTAACATAATACTAGACAATATAAAAACAATAAGACATAAATAGACATAAATAGACATAATTAGACTATAAATAGAGAATATACAAAGTACGAAACGTTTCAGTGCTGCAGGTGTAAAATATAAAAATAACCGGTAAGTAATCTGGGCATCTATATACATATGGAAGTAAGCATTGGTATAAACATATAACATATTGCACGGGAGTAGACATGGATGTAAACATATTGCACAACGTATTTTTAATTGAATATTGCATTCTTCCTCTGTTATTGCACAGTAGTAGTAGTATTAGTGTGTTTATTTTATACCTTAGCGGCGTTTAGTGCACTTATGGCCCTGGGGAAGAAGCTAAACTTGAGTCTGTTAGTCCGGGTGGGCATGGTACTGAAGCGCCTGCCTGAGCGCAGCCGTACAAAGTGTCTGTTACCAGGGTGAGATGGGTCCTTGAGGATCTTGACTGCCTTCTTAAGACAGCGAGAGTGGTACAGTTCTTCCAAGGAGGGGAGAGGGCACCCGATGATCTTTTGGGCCGTGTTGACGACCCTCTGGAGCGCTCTCCTCTCTGCGGCTGTGCAGCTGAGGAACCACACGCAGATGCAGTAGGTGAGGATGCTCTCCACGGAGCAGCGATAGAAGGACACAAGCAGATCCTGTCTAAGGTGGTAATACCTGAGTACTCTCAGGAAGTAGAGTCTCTGCTGTGCCTTCTTGACGATCGCCGTGGTGTTAGATCTCCAGGACAGATCATCCTCTAGGTGGACGCCCAGGAATATAAAGACCGAGACTCTCTCCACGCAGCCCCCATCGATGTACAGGGGCAGAATGTCGGTCTTCTTCCTCCTGAAGTCTACTACCATCTCCTGGGTTTTTAGCTTGTTCAGCTGCAGGTTGTTGGCTTTACAGAGCACTGACAGCTGCTCCACCTCATCGCGGTACGCAGTCTCGTCACCCCTGGAGATGCAGCCCACCACGGTGGTGTCATCAGCGAACTTTATGATGGAGTTGCTGGGGTGGGCGGCGGAGAAGTGGTGGGTGTAGAGGGAGTAGAGTAGAGGACTCAGCACGCAGCCCTGAGGGGACCCGGTGCTGAGGCTGAGGGTTGTGGAGGTGTGGGGTCCTATCCTCACCCTCTGGGGACGGTCAGACAGGAAGTCCTTAATCCAAAGGCAGGTGGAATGAGATAATCCCAGGTCTAATAGTTTGGGCACCAGTCTATCAGGGAGGATGGTGTTAAATGCCGAGCTGAAGTCCACGAAGAGCAGCCGTGCGTAGCCCCCCCCCCCCTCTCTAGGTGAGACAGGGTAGAGTGGAGAGCTGTGGCGATGGCATCCGCCGTGGACCTGTTAGCTCTGTAGGCGAACTGGTAAGGGTCCAGTCCGGGCGGGAGGGGTGCAACGATATGGGGCAGGACCGCCTTCTCAAAGCACTTCATGGGGTGGGGGGTGAGTGCCACTGGGCGATAGTCGTTCAGGCAGCTGATGTTTTTCTTTTTTGGAACCGGGATGATTGTGGAGGTTTTCAGACAGGATGGGACGATGGCCTGGGACAGAGACTGGTTGAAGATCTTGGTGAGGACCCCCGCCAGTTGATCAGCGCAGTCTCTCAGCACCCGTCCTGGGACACCATCCGGCCCAGCTGCTTTCCTCGGGTTCACTGCCTTCAGTGTGCGTCTCACCTCGTGCTCCTTGAGGACGATGCTGCTTTGGGTCGGTGTGTGTGGTGTGGCTGTGGCTGCTTCTGTCGGCACCACCTTGTAACGGGCGTTGGTGTGTGCTGTGGCTGCTACCGTCGGCGCCGCCTCGAAGCGTGCGAAGAAAGAGTTCAGCTCTTCCACCAGCTGAGGGTCGCCCTCTTCGGCTGAGAGGTGGCTGGGTCTGTAGTTGGTCATGTGCTGGACCCCCTGCCACACCTGCCTGGAGTTGTTGCT
This sequence comes from Synaphobranchus kaupii, assembly GCA_029718625.1. Lineage (NCBI taxonomy): Eukaryota > Metazoa > Chordata > Actinopteri > Anguilliformes > Synaphobranchidae > Synaphobranchus > Synaphobranchus kaupii. The sequence continues at coordinate 24,852,414 of CM056389.1, read as the reverse complement.
CTGGAAGCAGTCCTCGATCTTCCCTTTATAGTCTGCCTTGGACTTCTTGATTCCTCGCTTCAGGTTGGCTCTGGCAGTGCTGTACAGCTCCCCGTCTCCGGATCTGAAGGCGGTGTCCCTCTCCCTGAGCAGACGCCGCACCTCTCCAGTCATCCACGGCTTTGTGTTGGGATAAACCCGGATGCGCTTGTCTACAGTGACGGAGTCTGTACAGTGCTTGATGTAACCCTGTACCGCTGATGCGTACTGATCCAGGTCCTCCTGTTCGAAGGCCTCCCAGACGGTGGTCTCGAAGCAGTCTTGTAGCTGTGAAGTGGCGCCTTCAGGCCAGGTTTTAACTGTCTTTGATGTGGGAGGAGCACTTTTCCTGACGGGGGTGTAGGAAGGGATAAGGAGCAGGGACATATGGTCTGACTGGCCTAGATGTGCTAATGCTTTAGCTCTGTAGCCCAGCTTGATGTTCGAATAGACCTTGTCCAGTGTCTTTTCACCCCTCGTGGCACATTTAACATGCTGGTAGAATCTAGGAAGCACTTCCTTCAAGTCAGCATGGTTAAAGTCCCCCGCAATGATGTGAACAGCCTCAGGATACGTGCATTGTTGATTGCTGATGTTTCTATGCAGCAGGTCTAGCGCCGCGCTAGCATTAGCATCCGGTGGAATGTACACTGCGGTTATCAATACGGCAATGAATTCCCTTGGTAGGTAAATGGGCCGGCATTTAACAGTTATATATTCCAGGTCCGGGGAACAGTGGCTACTCACAATGTTTGTGTTTGTCCCCCAAGAGTTCTTAGTGAATATTAGGAGGCCTCCTCCACGCGATTTTCCTGTGGCCTCCTTTGTTCTGTCCTGACGGTGGAGAGTGCAGCCTTCTAGCTCGATAGCTAAGTCCGGGATGGATGAATGAAGCCAGGTTTCTGTGGCAATTAGCACGCAGCAATCCTTCACAGTGTTGTTGGTAGCTACCTGTAGTTTCAGTTCATCCATCTTGTTAGCGAGAGATCTTGCATTTGTTAGAAAAATACTCGGCAGCGGTGGTTTGTCCGGGCATTTCCTCAACCTCGCTAGCAGTCCGGCTCTGCAGCCTCGCTTCTGTTTGCGTTAGCAGTCCGGCTCTGCAGCCTCGCTTCTGTTTGCGACTCGGGTGAAGACCATCCCTTCTGAATAATGCAGGCCTACCCCAGAAACAATCCCAATTGTCAATAAAATCCAAATTGTTCGCAAAACACCAGGTTTTAAGCCAGTCATTTAGCGAAAACAGACGACTGAAAGCTTCAATGCCACGGTTGTAGACAGAAAGTGGGCCAGATATTATAATCTTGCGAGCAGAGGATTTTATCTTGGTGTGAAATTAAGTCTTTCTTAAGGATTTCTGATCTCCGTAGCCTGATGTCGTTTGTGCCAGCGTGCATAATAACAGTAGCAGAGCGGTCTGTGTTTACTGTCGGGACTGAATGTGCAAGGTCAGAAACTCTCGCTCCGGGGAAACAGTGTACTTTAAAATCATTAAAACGTTTTTGGTCAATCGCGGTGTCCAGATTTCGCATAATGGAGTCTCCGATGACGACAACATTTTCCATCTTGTCCGATGTTGTCCCCATGCAGGGGAGCTGAGAACTTCAAACCGGTTTGTGGTGGTAAAATCCGGGGCTGGTGGTGCAGGGGATCTCGGGCGGCCTTTACAGATTCTGCGGCTCTGGCCTACCCAAACTCCATCCGTGGGTGCAGGGGTGAAAAACGCTGCACCCGGCCTGCGGCGCAGAGGGCGCAGAGGGCGCAGAGGGGTCGGCAGGCACAGGTGGGAATTTTCCGGCGTAGATGTAACCAGGGCACCTGCGCTGCTGCGGCCTTGCGACTCATCCTCATCTGACCCAGCGTTGGGACCGGAATGGATGGCCGCCCCAGCCATACGGGTAGCGCCGGCCCCTGCCGCCTCCAACATGGCCATTCTTGAGTTTAGCCGCATCTGTTGCTCCAGTAGCCTGTGGATCTCCCCCTCCATAGTCCTCAGCTCTGCTTTGATGTTTATAAGTTCAGTTTCAGTGTCCACCTCACCGCTGCTCTCCATGTCTCCTCCCGTGCTGGGGTAAATCGTTTGGTCTTCGTGGTAGTAAAATAAAATAATAAAAAGCTAAAAATAATAAAACGATAAAAAGATAAAATGATAAAATAATAAAATAATAAAATCGTGCTAAAATCGTGCAGATTTTTCCAGCAGTGAACTCGGCGATCTGGGAGCTCTGTCCCGCGCAAACTGTCAAACTGTCAGCAGACTCTCGAGTCTCACGAATGACGCACCAATGAGGAAGCGATACCAAGGAAGAAGCTTGTTTGATATGTCAGACCCTTGAAGACTTAGAGCCATTTAACCAACCATGTGTTCCATACTGTTCCAGTGTAATTTACAGCTAAATCAAGTCCCAAACCACAATTTCCATAGAGATCAATTCAAATGCAGAGAGGTTATAGCATCGCTTGTTGGAGTACCAGAAAATAAGATATCAATATTCTTTGATGTCACAGACATCAGGAAGTCATGACATGCAAAGGATATGCGACCAAATATTAAAAATTGTACTTTATTCTGCATTATGTTAAACTGTCCAATATTTTTGATGCCCAAAAATATGGGGGGACTATGTACAAAAGGTTCTATAATTTCTAAACAGTTCATCCGATATGGATGAAAATACCCTCAAATTAAAGTTGAGTCTGCACTTCAACCTCATTGTAGCTGTCAAACTCAAAGTGCTCGAGTACAGAAACAAAATAACAAAAACTATTTGGTTATTATGGTGCTCACTATATATATATATATATATATATATATATACAGTTGAAGTCGGAAGTTTACATACACTTAGGTTCAAGTCATTAAAACTAATTTTTAAGCACTCCATAGATTTCATTTTAGCAAACTATAGTGTTGGCAAGTCAGTTAGGACATCTACTTTGTGTATGGAACAAGTCATTTTTCCAACAATTATTTCACTTTTAATTCCCTATATCACAATTCCAGTGGGTCAGAAATTTGCATACACTAAGTTGACTGTGCCTTTAAACAGCTTGGAAAATTCCAGAAAATTATGTCATGGCTTTAGAAACTTCTGATAGGCTAATTGACATTACTTGAGTCAATTGGAGGTGTACCTTTGGATGTATTTTAAGGCATACGTTCAAACTCAGTGCTTCTTTGCTTGACATCATGGGAAAATCAAAATAAATCAGTAAAGATCTCAGAAAGAAAATTGTCGACCTCCACAAGTCTGGTTCATCCTTAGGAGCAATTTCCAAATGCCCGAAGGTACCACGTTCATCTGTACAAACAATAGTACGCAAGTATAAACACCATGGGACCACGCAGCCATCATACCGTTCAGGAAGGAGATGTCTCCTAGAGATGAACGTGCTTTTGTGCGAAAAGTGCAAATCAATCCCAGAACAACAACAACGGACCTTGTGAAGATGCTGGAGGGAACAGGTACAAAAGTATCTATATCCACAGCAAAACGAGTCCTATATCAACATAACCTGAAAGGCTGCTCAACAAGGAAGAAGCCACTACTCCAAAACCACCAGAAAAAAGCCAGACTACAGTTTGCAACTGCACATGGGGACAAAGATCTTACTTTCTGCAGAAATGTCCTCTGGTCTGATGAAACAAAAATTGAACTGTTTGGCCATAATGACCATCGTTATGTTTGGAGGAAAAAGGGTGAGGCTTGCAAGCCGAGGAACACCATCCCAAACGTGAAGCACGGGGGTGGCAGCATCATGTTGTGGGGGTGCTTTGCTGCAGGAGGGACTGGTGCACTTCATAAAATATATGGCATCATGTGGAAGGAAAATTATGTGGATATATTGAAGCAACATCTCAAGACATCAGCCAGGAAGTTAAAGCTTGGTCGCAAATGGCTCTTCCAAATGGACAATGACCCAAAGCATTCTTCCAAAATTGTGGCAAAATGGCTTAAGGACAACAAAGTCAAGGTATTGGAGTGGCCATCACAAAGTCCTGACCTCAATCCAATCGAAAATTTGTAGGCAGAACTGAAAAAGTGTGTGCGAGCAAGGAGGCCTACAAACCTAACTCAGTTACAACAGTTCTGTCAGGAGGAATGGGCCAAAATTCCAGCAAATGATTGTGAGAAGCTTGTGGAAGGCTACCCGAGACGTTTGACCCCAAGTTAAACAACTTAAAGGCAATACTACCAAATACTAACAGAGTGTATGTAAACTTCTGACCCACTGGGAATGTGATGAAAGAAATAAAAGCTGAAGTAAATCATTCTCCTATTAATCTGATATTTCACATTCTTAAAATAAAGTTGTGATCCTAACTGAGCTGAGGCAGGGAATGTTTATTAGGATTAAATGTCAGGAATTGTGAAAAACTGGATTTGGCTAAACTTTCAACTTCAACTGTACACAGTAGAGCCAAATAAATGCAAACAGAGGTACAGATTCACTAGAAAACCATGCAGGCTATGAACCCATTTTCAAACTCTTTAATAAAAAATACATATTCTCTTTTTATTATCACTGGTTGTGCATTAAATTAAAACAAGTCACACTTCCCACACTGATAAAAACAGGGCAGACACTTCTCCCTCTATAACAGTATATTGGGTCCATCTAAAAGGAGGGCTAGTTGGGTGAGTTTTTCTCATGTAGAAAAAACAAGTTGTTTTGAGATTCAGCTTGTGGCTTGTTTGATTATCGGTCATTAATTTCTATGTGTATTTATAGCCTCAAAATTAGAGTCTGCTTAAAATATAAACCACAATAATTCATGTGGCCAATAAATGATTCACATTAAAATTGGTGCATTTCAAATTAACTGGAAAAGATTTATGAAAAATTTCTGAAATGCAAAATATGGAACACAATATTAGTAAGCATTAGCACTAGTTTGTGTGATACAAACAACAGCTGAGTTTCAGGTTATAGAACAAACAAATCTCTCTGGAATGTGTAGTGTAACTGTACAATTCTTACAGAATTTCATTACTAGCAGCACAGTTTTACAGTACAGCTCACCACATTTCCCCTTTAATCAATGTAATTTCAATACTCTTAGGGCAAATCTAGAAAGCACTGGTCACTTGACACAATTATCTCCTCTAAGTCATACAAAACACTAGTTTTCTCCTTCACTGCCAGAAAGCACTTAATGAGTTCCTTGGGGTTAGTTTAGGGAAGTGTTACTACAGCATATGTGAACAGTAAAGTGTAATTAAAGAGACCAACTGTGGACCAGATCAAATTGCGGTTAAATTTCATCTACCATTTTTGAGAACCTTTGATATAATTTACTTGTTATGCAAACTTTTACCTGTTTATATCGATCTAACAGTGTTCACAAGATATGATATATAGTAATTGTGTTACATTATAGTTACTGTATTTACATACAGCCTATAGTGGCAATCAGTGATCGGTTTGTGAAAAGAACATCAGGCAGTCGACTACTGTGAGGACACACTGAATAGCTCTGTTGCCCTCACAGATAAAAATGAATACTTATTGCTCCTCTCAATCTCACAAACTCAAGACAAACTGTAAGTTTTTATTTCCACAGACCACTGTGTACGTATGAATGCGTTAAGAAATATAAGCCAACATTTTCTCTAATATAATCCTTGAATGTTCACATACACTAATTTTAAAACTTTTTCCTCTCCATCCTTGAACATATCAGACAAAATACCCCAAGCTGGGCCTCCTGGCCTTCGAGAGGTCTGCAGCCCGAAGCATTAGACTTAAAGAAGTGTGTGTGTTCATTTTGCCTATGTGTGTGTCCCTGTCCCTCTATTGTAAAGCAGAAAAAATACCTATAAATGCATCTGAATAGTCTTTTGTAAGAAAATGAGCGCAAACTTGTGACTATATCTCATTTTGACACCATTTCGATTATAAAACGCCCAAGCTAGGTAACTGAAGGCCTTTTGTAAATTAACGAGCACATCTGCGTGAATATATATCTTGTTTTTGACACTTCAGCTAGATAAGGAGCCAGCCGGAAAGGAAGGCTGAGGGAGTCAAGACTCGCTCAGATCCTTCCAAAGCAATTAAAAATGTGACTGGGCCCCTGATTCCGGTGTGTGTATGCCCGTGTGTCTTTATTAGTGAGAGGCCTATGTGTGAGTATATAGGTGTGTGCGCTGGTTCTGGTTTTGAGAGGAACATTAGACTTGTTTTGCGAACTGGCCCAAACCCCCCTATACAGAATATCATCTTTATGTAAGCGTGTCATGAGCCGGTCAAGGCGATGCCCGGCACAGAATATCATGCTTACATAAAGTCAGAACAGGGCCTTTACTCTGGCCATACAGTGGTCTGTAGTGACACACATATATATATATATATATATATATATATATATCTATATATATATGTATCATATACAGTGCATCCGGAAAGTATTCACAGCGCTTCACTTTTTCCACATTTTGTTCTGTTACAGCCTTATTCCAAAATTGATTAAATTAATTTTTTCCCTCAAAATTCTACACACAACACCCCATAATGACAATGTGAAAAAAGTTTTTTTTGAGATTTTTGCAAATTTATTAAAAATAAAAGAATAAAATTTCTCATTTACATAAGTATTCATACCCTTTGCTTTAACGTATTTTTAAAGTATCATATTTCATATTTGGTCGCATATCCTTTACATGCTGTTACTTCCTGAAGTCTGTGACCATCAACATCAAAAAACTGTCGATATCTTATTTTCAGGTACTGTTACAAGCGATACTATAACCTCTCTGCATTTGAATGGATCTCTATGGAAATTGGGGGGTGAGACTAGATTCAGCTGGAAATTACACTGGTACAGTATGGAACACATGGCTGGCTAAATGGCTGTAAGTTATCAAGGGTGTGAGCTATCAAACAAGCCCCAAACCATCACTCTGTTGCCAGATATGGAGTAGATGTGGATGGATCACTGCAAGGGTTATTTCTCCGGACTCATTTTCCTATAGAACTCTATGGGGAAAAAAGTCAGGAGAAACAACCCTTAAAGTGATCCATCGACATCTACTCCATATCTGGCAACAGAGTTACACCTAAATAATTAGGTGTAACAAGAGGTGGTGAAACAAAACAAAACTCGATAAAACGTGTGAAGGAAAATAATAGAAAAGACATGTTAGCCAAAGCTTTTGTGGCAAAAAGGCTGAACACAACTGGCAACAGGTGAAAAGAATAAAGGATAAAGAAAGATTGGAAAGGAAAGAGAAAACCAATCTAATCTAATCCTAAATCTTATAACTAGACTATTTGTACGAACCAGAAATGCAGCGACCGAAATTCCTATACCTTACCGACTTCGTTTGTCAACATAGCCAAGACAATATCGAAGTGTCGGAAATGCGGAAGTCCTGAGGTATTTATAGCCAGCAGGAAACGCAAAACAGGTGAAGGGAATAATTGTCGGGCAAGATACGAATACCGGAACGGAGACGTAAAAAATCAGATAGAGCGTCCTGACGACGCCAAAAAGGAAACCGAAAACGTAGAAAAGCAAAGGCTGTAAATAACCGTGACAGTACCCCCCTTCAAAAGCTGATGATACACGAGCAATATTTTCAGGCAATATTGCCAGGCAATGATTGCTGGAAATTTTCCTATTGACAAATCAATATCTGAACAAGTTTGATCGAGGCAAGCAATATTTTGCTACCATCCAATCACAGATGAGATTTTGGGTCACATGACACCTGAGTCTTCCAAAAATAAATTTCAACGTTGGCTGCCAAGTGGTGCGAGGAAACCGAAGGGATGCTGATCTCTTATAACTTTATTTATTTATTACTTAGGTAAGTTATATTGATGTATTAGTGTAATATTGAAATAAAGACCAACTTTTCATAAGTGATGGTATTCTTGACTTTTGATTGTATTCTTGACTTGACTTTGATTGACGGAACAAACAGGCAATGGGGCGGACCCCAACCGGGGCCGGGGTCGGAACGCAACGCCCTCTGCACCACTACCTCAATAGCCCACATAACAGGGGCCACTATTTGAGAGCTGGGAACAACAGACTCAGGGTGTGACTTTTTGTCAGACCGATCAAACATGCGTGACAGCGCATCCGGTTTAATATTCTTTGACCCAGGGCGATCGGTCACAATAAAATTAAACCTGGTAAAGAGGCCAGTAGGCCAGTTCTTCACCGCTAAAATTTTCTCTGGTTCCATAAGTACCTTACCGTTCACCACAATGAACCCCAAAAAAGAGACAGAGCTGGTGTGGAAAGCACACTTCTCAGTCTTAACAAATAGCTGGGCCTTAAGAAGTGCCTCCTGAACCTGCCTAATGTGGACGATGTGGGATGAGAGATCCGGAGAAAAAATAAAAATATCGTCTAAGTAGACAAAAACAGATTTCTCCAGCATCTCTCTCAAAACAGTGTTCAATAGCGCTTGACAGAGGGGGCGCTAGTGAGGCCGAAAGGCATGACCCGGTACTCGTAGTGCGTGTTAAACGCTGTCTTCCACTCATCGCCTTCACGCATGTGTGGAGGGAAGTCCTTTACTCCCTCCTCATTAAGTTCAATTTGAGATGGGCTTTCGAGTGGAAGAATTCTCAAGATAAAGATGAAGGAAATAGCAGAGTCTTCTATTAAATTTAATCTTTCATTAAATATTTAAATGTTGATTCAACGTGGGAAAACCTTAAACCTACGCAGAGGATTCGGAGTTCCCCGAACAAAAACAAACATTAGCTTATATAATATCATGTAACTCCTCCTTTACGTTACTAATACTCCAATAATATGTGGTAACACCCTTTCATAATATCTTATTTTATCCAATAACAAATTAGGCAAAAAATAAATATGTTATATGACCTGTTCTTACCCTATGCGCTTGGGGGCACTCTTGATCTATCAAATAAAATTGTTTGTGACCTTTCCTCCTTTTAATCAGACCATGAAATTTTCCTTAATTTCCCTTATTTTTTATTCTTTTCCCACATGTTCGGTCAGCATGATCTATCTTATCAGCTTAGTTATGGAACACAGGAGGAAAACATTCCTGTTTTGACTGGTGTGCTAGATGCCCTCGTCCTTGCTGACAGAGAACTATCCTGCATCCTCTCGCTACCCCCCATCTCAGTACCTTTCCACTAGATCTTGACTGTATTATTTAATTATTTATATAAAAGTTTGCTTATGAGGCTTTCTTGGGCCTACAGAACAGTTTCACAAAACAGCTTACTTCCACATTCCCCCCTTTGAGACCATTCGGTCTCACACTCTCTTGTTGATACTTCACCTGGTGGTGGGGTTATGTTATGACATTTCAATTGTATGATAAAAATAAACATTTTTAGTTGATTAGTTTCATGCATGCATAATTTAACTAAGTTAATACTTAGAATAAGAAGATCTATTAAAAAGTCAATATTAAAAATGTCAAAAAGTTAATCAAAAAGCTACTGTATTTAATGATTTTTAATGATCATCTAATTTTGATTCGCTATAATTATACAAAGGTTATATAAAAAGAATTGGATTATACTTGTAATGTCTTCTTCCTCTTCTTAGGAGCCCATATTCTGAGAAGCCTGAGGAGAGGTTACTATCACTTCACTCAGGCGTCTCCTACCTTCTTCGCCCTTTTCCTTAATCTATTTATGTGTCTGTTTTATCTATCCTAAGGGCCTTTAGTCAGTTGGGGCTTTATTATGTCCCCTTTGAGTTGTTCTTTTCTTCATGTAGTCAGTGTATGTAATATGTGTGATCATGGGGTGTCAAATGGATAAATCTATTCTGACTATTTATCATGGCCATGAGTGCTAATGGTATACCTTGTACTCATCTTATCCCTGTTTGCCTACATATTTTCTGTAATTTAGTTTTTAGAACCATTGTCGCTGCTCAGGGTCTGACTGACCCCGAATCTGGGGGAAATTTCTCTTGCCAAGGCTTTAGCTACAGTTTTAGAATCCGCATGCGCAGTGGGGAATGCTTCTACCCATCTTGAAAATATATCAATGATTACTCGACAATATCTTTTGCCTTCCGCACGATCGATCATATCTACATAGTCCATTACCAACTGGGTAAATGGACCCACCGGTGGTGGCATAGAGCCTGGTGTAGTCGGTATCCCTTTCTTTATGTTTACTTCCTGACAAATTTTGCATCTTGATATCATGCTAGTATAAACCAATGTTTCTGTATTTCTCTCATCATCTCCCCCCTTGCAGAGTGGCCAACACCATTGGCAGCTCTGCAAATGACCTCTATTACTGCGCTTGGTGTGATTGGTTTCCCTGCTTTCCCTGTACATTGCCGCCATATTCCTGTAGACTTATCTAACCCACATCCTCTATTTCCCCATTCCACCTTTTCTGACATTGTAGAAGCCTCTTGTGCTTCTACATTCAGAAACACCTGTTGATCTGCTGTAGGCCAGTACTCCAATTATGCAGCTTTATCTGCATAATCGTTTCCTGCTGACACAGGGTCTGTTCCGCCCGTATGTGCTCCGCACTTTATAATTATAATTTTTGCGGGTTGTTTCATGACCTCCAACAGTTCTTTTACCTCAAAAATGTTTTTTATACGGTTTCCCCCTGCAGTGAGAAACCCTCGTCTTGCACATATTCCCAAAAATGTGTACTATATACCCCACAAGCATACACTGAGTCACAGTAGATATTAACGGTGTGTCCTGTACCCCTTCTACAGACTCTTGCTAGGGCTACCAGTTCTGCTTGTTAGGCACTTGTCCCTGGGCTTAGAGCTGATTCTTCGATCGTTTGATATGTCCATGGCCCTTCTTGTCGTACTACAGCATATCCGGCTCTCCTTTTTCCTGTGTGGGGATCAAAGGATGATGAACCGTCCACAAAGAACACGTGGTCCGGAGCCACCAGTGGTTCTTGGTGTAGGTCTTCTCTTGCTTCTGCTTCCACCATTCTTTCACATTCATGTGGTTGGCCTTCTTCTGGGGTCATTATTAATTCCGCTGGGTTCACAGCTTTGCATCTGATAATGGTCAATCCTGGCTGTGTGAGTAGGATCTCATATCCTGATACTCTCCGATGAGTTAGGGACGATTTCCCTCTACTGAGTAGTGCTTCTACTGCATGTGACACATACAGGGTAACTTCATGCCCTGCCGTTATTGGCGTTGCTTGCCTTCTCAACTGCAAAGGCGGCTGCTGCCAGCCCTTTCTCTGGAGTCCTCTTTTTACGGCATCTAGTCTAGTACTGTAATAGGCAATGGGTTTGTATCTTTCTTGCTCTTTTTGGGTCAGTACTGCTGTGGCAAACCCCCCTTTTTCTGCACAGAACAGGTGGAACTGTTTGTTGTAGTCTGGGAGTCCCAGAGTTGGAGCTGTTTGTAATGCTTGCTTAAGTCCAGTGAAAGCTGATTCTGTCCCTGGGAGCCATTCAATTTGGTGTCTTCCTGCTTTATTTAGGCACAAATCTCTTAGTGGCCGTGCCATTTCCGCATAGTCACAAATCCACTGCCTGCAGTACCCCGTCATTCCTAGGAATCTCTGCATTTCTTTCACCGTTCTCGGTCTGGGCACCTTCGTAATTGCTTCAATTCGTTCTGCTGAAATACTTTTGCTCCCTTCCTTAAGAGTATGACCCAGGTATTGCACTTGTTCTTGACAAAACTGTAACTTTGACTTGGATACTTTGTGGCCTTTTAGTGTCAGTTCTTGTAACAGTTTCTTACTGTCCTCTTTGCATGTGGTCATACTTGGGCTGCATAGGAGAAGGTCGTCCACGTACTGGATGAGAGTGCTTCCCCCCTTTGGCGCAAAGTCCGCTAGGTCATTTCTGATCATTTGATTGAATAGGCTAGGGGATTCTACATATCCTTGAGGCAGTCTCTGATAAGTGTACTGTTGCCCCCTGTATGTGAATGCAAATAAATACTGTGACTCAGGGTGTACTGGAATTGAGAAAAACGCTGAACATAGGTCGATAACTGTGTAGTGTGTTGTATCACTTGGGATGTTAGTTAATATGGTTGAGGGATCGGGTACAATTGGGTAGTCCGCAATTACTTGGCTATTGAGTGGTCTGAGGTCTTGTACCATCCTCCATTTTCCTCCCGCTTTCGTAACCGGTAAGATTGGTGTGTTGCATGGGCTGGTTGTAGGGTATATCACCCCAGCTTTCAGAAGTTCTTGTATAGTGGTGCTAATTCCTTCTTCTGCGTCTTTGTTCAGGGGGTATTGACGGACCCGGGGTCCCATCATGCCTGGTTTCAGTTGTATCTTCACCTGTCCAGCTGAATGCATGAGGCCGATGTCGTGGCCCCCTTCTGCCCAGAGTTCTTTTGAAGAGATCAGCCCTTGAGGCGTACATGAAATGGTGGCATTCAATTTGCACAGCAGATCCCTGCCTAGCAAGTTTACGGGTACGTTAGGGGTATATAGGAGTCTTGCCGCAATTTGCTGCTCCCCCACTGACAGTTTTTGCTCTTCGGTAAATGGAACAGTTTGTGTTATCCCTGAAAATCCTTTTGCTTTAATACGATGTGTTGTAAGTGGCAAATGTGCCCCCTTCCAGACCAATACAGGAGTATGTTGCCCCAGTATCTATTAAAAAGTTGCATGTTTTCCCTCTTATGAGAATATCAATTTGTGGTTCATTTGTGGCACAGCTGGATGTTATAGATAGCATTTCCTTTGCTTCACATTCTCCCTCTGCTCCTAGGGGTGTAGGATTCTCAAGGCATCCCTATTGAAGGGGATTCTGTTGGGGACTCATTCCCCATTGTTGTTGTGGCTGTTGTGGCTGCTGTGGCTGTTGTGGCTGCCATCCCTCCTGCTGCTGCCCATACATGTTTTGCTGTGGGGTCATTGCTATCTGGTTCTCGGGTCCTTGATATGATGGCATTGGCGGGGTACGATGACGATGGCCACCACCCAGGGTTTGCTCTTTGGTTCATGCTGCCTCTTGATTGGAATCCTCCCCTCCCCTTCCTCTTCCTCTCTGACAGTTCCTGGCCCAGTGTCCCATCTTTCCGCATTTCCAGCAGTCTTTCTGCTGCCACTGGCCCTGGTTTGTCCATGGGAACACTGGCCTTTGGAAATTTGGTCCAGCCCATTCGATGGATGGGCCCTGTCCTCCTTGGACTTGTTGTGAGGGTGGGGGTGCCTGTATCTGCTGGGTTATCACTGCTGCTTGAATTACCATGAGGTGTGTGGAGGCGTGAGCATGGTGTGCTATTTGCGGGATTTCCCTCGTTTCCTCGGCTGTCACTCTGGGCTGTCTCTGATTCTCCTTCCTCTGGGCATGCTGCTGTACCTTTTGATCTTATTAAAATGGTTTCCAAATTCCCTTGTACATCCAAGGTCCCTTTCACTTTCACCAACTCTGGCCTCATCCTCACAGTAGTCTCAGGCCCCTGGCTCAAATCTTCTTGTTCCCCTGTGCTGTTCAATAGGGGATACAGGCCTGTAGCTCCATTCGCCGGTCGCCATCCTTCTGGTGGTGCTCTGATGGCGCTGGTTGGAGGTCCGCCTTCGGCTGGTGCTCCTCCTTCCTCTCCACAGTCGCTCTCCATCTGAAAGACTCATTCTTCCATTGATTTAGATGTGCTCTGTAAGTTCGCAACTTTCCTTTCTGGCTCTTACTCTCCTTATTACACAAAATTGTTTCCACTGATTGCAGGTATTGAAGCCCAAAAGTGCCTTCCTTAGGCCATACCAATTAGAAAGTGAAATTAAAAACTAATAAAAATAAAAACTAAATGAAAAACTTACAACTATAATAACTTTGCCTCCATGTTTTCTTTTTAACCCTATTTACTTTGGCCTATTTTATACAATTTTCGCCTAGTTTTTACTAGTGTCAATTAAGTGCCAATATCTCAAAAACGATTCACTGCACATCCATGGTTGAAAGTTTCAATGAAAGAAGAGGCTTGTACCATTTTTTCAGCTCACAAAAAAGCTACACATTGCTAAATACATCTGGATAGACTACAAACTTACTTGTAACAGCAATCCAGCCCATCCCTTACAGGATAAACTCAGTCAAAATGGCCACAGGCGTCATCTGATGCTGTCGACAGTCAGGAGCGCACAGCCGATTGCCCTATGGGTTGTCGTTACGCGTGGATACAGCGCCGTTCACAGTCGCTTGAATATGACATATTTTACTTCGTTTGAAAGGGCAGGAACCCCCGTAGAAGATAATCTACGTGGTTTACGTTAGATCATTCCTGTAGCAGTCTAGTAATGCTTTTACGCAACGGTAGTAACGTAGTACAAACGCAAAAGCGAAGGGTACGCACTGTGGAAATTGAGACTTTCCTGGATAATGGATAAATGGGTTACGAAAAAACGTTGAGGATTCTTCAGAAAAGGGTTATAACTGCATAACCAGGTATCGTATTTGGTTGCTTAAACATGTTTATCAAGAGAATTTGTAGAAAATAAAATGTATTTATACAAAACCGGAAGTATATCGGTTGTATGCATACTGAAGTGAGCACGGGAAAAAAACACCTAATGTTTATTTATACAACTTTTCAATAATATACAATTGTTCCTGAATCGGATCTTGATTTTTTAGCGTGTTGAAATGGTACCAAGAGCTTTTGTGATATGCATTTTATTGCCTGTGATTGCGGCGAGGTGAAGGCTGTAAACAAATAAAAAAAGTGGGTTGGGCTATTAGCACCCTGCTGCTTTATGGCTCTGTAGTGTAACCTGAGAGCTGATAAGCATATAAACGAATGTGTTCGCAGGCTGTGACTGTTTTTAACAATTTTGCGTCGAAAGTTCCGTGTTTTATTAACGTTATAATTTAGAATTTAAGAGAAATATGAACACTATAAAAAATTGGACCGCATGCGTCCCACCACTAGGGGGTCAAAGCCTATAGAGTTAAAATAAAATAAAAATTAAAAAAAAAAAATTAAAAAAAAAAAATTTAAAAAATAAAAAAAATTTATTCTTAATTGATTTATTCTTAATTGATTTATTCTTAATTAATTTATTCTTAATTGATTTATTCTTAGTATTTTTATAATTCAGGGGACCACTCTGTTCTTGGTAGCCATGCCTTTACCTTTAATCCTGTTAGTTCCCACTTAGTGACTGTGACTCGTGTGGCTCCTCCCCCTGAATGCCCCTGCTCAACTTCCCCTTCTACCTCCTCTTCAGTTCTCAATTCCCTCACTGGGGTACACTCCAGCCAAACGGCTCCGTCTGCCCACCAGTCTAAACATATTTCAAATGTTTCTCCTGTTTCTATGGCCTTGGGTAGGAATTTATCAATCCCTGAATGGCAGCACAGAGATTTCACTCCATATAACTGTTCATGTTAATTATTATCCCACTGTATCTTTTCCCACAATAACATACACAATAACAGACACATAATATTTCCACTTTTCTAGTGGAGTACTATCTATCTAAGTAAAACCCTGTTATTTACATAATTTCCTTCAGCATTATATACAGCATATCCAAAATATTATATATCAAATTCTCATATAATGTTAGCACACCTTATCTTTTGTTCTCCTGTTACAGTATTGTTTAATCGATTATGTTCAGTTTGATTGTACAACCCGTGCAATGGATCTATGGTAAAGGCGGTATTTGTTCTAATTTGATTAATTGAGATATATGTATATACATATAGTACTATTTACAAAATATTATAACAAAAACTATAGTATTATTAACAATAGTAAATTATTTGGCCACACAACATAACTTTTTTTTTTTTTTTTTTCTTTCCACAACACTCCTTCCCTAATTGTCCCTACCGTAATATAGCAGTGGCAGTATCTTTCAACTGCTTCACTCTATTCACCGTTTGTGGCGGACTGTTTGAAGGGAAAGGCGTCCCTTTACACACAACCTCTACGCGACCCACAACCCGGAATTGCTCGTTATTTCAGAGTTTTTGGTTAGCTAACTTGGAGCCCATTGCTCCCCCACAGTGTTGTTATCACACTCAGAGCTCAAACTTTTTCTCAGAGCTCAAAAACCACAAAATATCACACTCAGAGCTCAAAAATCACAAAATATCACACAACACTCCTGCTTATTTCACTTCATCACAATAATTTCACCTATTTATCCTATCTATTTACTTATTAATTTAAATGATTAAAGGGTAAGTTCGCTATTTTGGACCTTGGACCCTATTTGCGGTCCGTCTTCCATGAACCTGACCCATGAAGTCCATTTTTTCGCTGATCGGTCCAGTATTGAGTTCGGTACAGATTTCCTGTAGGGTCTCACTGGGCTACAATGGAAGTGAACGGGGCAATCAGAAATGTTCGATAAATGTGCTTTCATGTACAATAAATGAGACGGGAAGCTCAGGGTGTATTGTTACCGGTCTCAGTATGCTCTCCTGTGAAATGTATCTCAATCCGAACATTTTTACGTGCTTGGCATGGCTTGGAAGTAAGCATTTCTCTGTTGCTTGTTTTCGCTGCTCCCGCGGAGTACTATGTGTCGGGGGTAGGGGAGCGGGAAGGTGTGCCGGCCGTTTACGAAACTATCTAGCTGAGCAGTCTGCGTTTGTTTACCTGCAGCAACGTAGACTACAATTTCCACAAAAAAACTTGGATGATGGATGACTATAATGATTACGAAGACGAAGAATTCGATTTTGACTTTGACGTTGCTGGCTACAGATTTGAGCCAGAATACACGGACACGGAACTACAAGAGATGGATGATAAGAGAGCAAGAGAAGAGAGAGAGGCTGAAGTTGCGCAGGTAATGTTATCCGAAGTCGCTGCCGAGGCTAGACCAAGAATTTCGGGGGACTTTTGGTGTTCTTGCAAGAGGTGCAAGCAGATGCCCAGAGAGGAGGAAAGTTTGTATTGTAGGGAGTGGGATCTGTTGCTACCGAATGCCATTGAAAACCTGGATGTATCCGTGGATGACACTGGATCATCTCCATTGATTACCATTACACTATGACTGCCAACAGATATGTGATAGATGAGAACTTTGGACAGGACACCATGCGTCAAGCATTTGTAAATAAAACATTATAGAATTGTAAAAAGTTATAGCCTAGTTGATGAACGTTTCCGACAGTTTTGTTACAAGAAAACAACTTATGTCAAGCTCGGATTTTGTTAGTTGGTATTGAGTGCTGGGTCAGAGGACGCGCTCAAAAAAAATAAAAATGTTAGTAACGTTATAGCTAAATATAACTTACCTCCGCTCCGGTGCTTGATAGTGCTGCAGGTCCGACACGAGGAACAGCTGTGTTCTTTAGAAACCAGTGTTTTGCTTCTGATTTGTGGTTACAGAAATCAGTATCGTCGAAATGCGCTCCACAAACTCGCGAGTCTGCCAAACGGAGTTGATTGACTGGAGTGTTTATGTCGATCCGTAAGACAACCAGCCAAAGTCTCAATCTTTCTGGGTCAGAGAACGGAAGCCTGTGAAAACTGGTATTTGAGCGTCCAGACATTTTATTCCCACAACCGGGGACTGCACATTCGCGCACCATTGCTGTGATGAATTATTACAAATGATGATTACAAAAACTGCGTTACAAATATTTCTGCTGTAGGCTACTAGCTAGTAAACTCCAACGGGAGGTCAGGATTTGTGATCAACTGCTTTTCAAGTGGCCTCTCTACAACGTAGCTAGACTGCGAGGTAGTGCGGTCGGAGAAATAGTTCTGTTTCAAATGGAACTGTTGTTTCAACGTTCGGTTTGCGTTTGCGATAGCCTACATTTCACAGGAGAGCATACTGAGACCGTAAGAATACACACTGAGCTATAAAAGCACATTTATCGTTGTTTTTCCATAACATTTCTGATTGCCCCGTTCACTTCCATTGTAGCCCAGTGAGAGCCTACAGGAAATCTGTACCGAACTCAATACTGGACCGATCAACGAAAAAATGGACTTCATGGGTCAGGTTCATGGAAGACGGACCGCAAATAGGGTCCAAGGTCCAAAATAGCGAACTTACCCTTTAAATTAAATTATTATATAATTAATCAATTAATCCACTCACCCACTGGAGCCCCGTCACCGGTAGAAGACTACACTTGGGGCCAACGGAGTGCGGGTAATTCCTCTCTGCAGACTTTTTATGAAAAAGGTGTCTGCTTACCTCTCACTATTGACCGGTCTCTAACTTGAAGATAAAACACCGCACGCCGTTGGTTCCCTCCTGCATCCTTCCCGGGATCTTGGACTCCTGGCTGGCTCGCCAAATATGTGTCCTTTACTCCCTCCTCATTAAGTTCAATTTGAGATGGGTTTTCGAGTAGAAGAATTCTCAAGATAAAGATGAAGGAAATAGCAGAGTCTTCTATTAAATTTAATCTTTTATTAAATATTTAAATGTTGATTCAACATGGGAAAACCTTAAACCTATGCAGAGGATTCGGAGTTCCCCGAACAAAAACAAACATTAGCTTATATAATATCATATAACTCCTCCTTTACGTTACTAATACTCCAATAATATGTGGTAACACCCTTTCATAATATCTTATTTTATCCAATAACAAATTAGGCAAAAAATAAATATGTTATATGACCTGTTCTTACCCTATGCGCTTGGGGGCACTCTTGATCTATCAAATAAAATTGTTTGTGACCTTTCCTCCTTTTTCAGACCATGGTCACCTCACGCCTGGACTACTGCAACTCCCTGCTCGCAAGCCTACCGGCCTGCGCCATTCTGCCTCTTCAACTCATCCAGAATGCAGCTGCCCGGCTTGTGTTCAACCTCCCGAAATTTTCCCATGTAACCCCCCTGCTGAGGTCTCTCCACTGGCTGCCAGTTGCAGCCAGGATCAGGTTCAAAGTTCTGACCCTGGCCTACACTGCAGCAAATAGGACAGGCCCCGCCTACCTGCAGGACTTAATCCAGAACTATGTTCCTGCTCGACCACTTCGCTCTTCTACAGCAGGGCGACTGGCACTTCCCCCCCTCCGTGTCAAAGGCTCTCGCTTGTCCCGACTGCGGAGTTTTTCCACATTAACACCTCAGTGGTGGAATGAACTTCCCATTCCCCTACGTTCTACTCCAACCCTGCCTGCATTCCGTCGAGGCCTGAAGACACACCTCTTCAGACTCCACCTTGACTGATATCCTCACCTAGGAATATCAGTTCCCTGTTCCCTGTGTTTTCCTGTCTGTTTATTATAGTTTATAATAGTATTTGGAATGGTTTATAATAGCATAGTTTATAATGGTATTTGGAATGATTTATAATAGTATAGTTTATAATAGTATTTGGAATGAAAGTGTGGTGTTGCTGATTTGCCCACAGCTTACTGTGAACTACAGTCAACGTTCATTGCTAGGGATAGCTGCTACATTATGCAAAGGATGTGCTTTGCCTTGTCTGTTCTGTAATGATGATGATGTCTCTGTACGCACTTACTGTACGTCGCTTTGGATAAAAGCGTCTGCTAAATAAATGTAATGTAATGTAATGTTAATCAGACCATGAAATTTTCCTTAATTTCCCTTATTTTTTATTCTTTTCCCACCTGTTCGGTCAGCATGATCTATCTTATCAGCTTAGTTATGGAACACAGGAGGAAAACATTCCTGTTTTGACTGGTGTGCTAGATGCCGTCGTCCTTGCTGACAGAGAACTATCCTGCATCCTCTCGCCACCCCCCATCTCAGTACCTTTCCACTAGATCTTGACTGTATTATTTAATTATTTATATAAAAGTTTGCTTATGAGGCTTTCTTGGGCCTACAGAACAGTTTCACAAAACAGCTTACTTCCACACATGCGCACACGGTTGTAGGCGTTGCGAAGGTTGAGTTTGGAAAAGACCGACGACCCCTGTAAGCGCACAAATGCTGAGTTCATGAGTGGGAGAGGATACCGATTTTTTATGGCGATGTCATTGAGCCCTTGGTAGTCTATACAAGGTCTCAGCCCCCTGTCTTCCTTTTTGCAAAAAAAAAACCAGCGCCGGCAGGAGACGTTAAACCATTAGCCAAAGATTCCTCAACATACTGCTTCATAGCAGCACTCTCAGGGACCGATAAGAAATACAGCGAACCCCTGGGAGGAACAGTACCCAGGTACAGCTCAATGGCGCAATCATATGGTCTATGGGGTGGCAATCTGGTGGCGTGTTGTTTACTAAAAACCTCGGTGAGGTCTGAGTACTCCGCTGGAACGCCCGCGGGTAGAGCAAACTTGAGCGCCCCTACCAACATCGGCGCACCGGAGGAAGTATCAGACAACCTCTCCCACTCAAAATCAGAGGTGGAAAAATTCCCCTCCACCATGGAACCCCCTTCCGCAAAGGGGTCTCAGGAAAGACTTTCCTCTTTACTCTCAGCGAGGGAAAGAGAGTTCTCCGAGTCGTAGTGAGACTCCGCTTCCTCTGAATCAGTATCAGAGCCGAACTCGGAGAGATCAGGGCCGTGGCCCGCCAAAAGAGAAGGCAACTGAATGACAATGTGACTGGCACTGAGGGCCCCACTGAAGAATAGGTTTCCGATCTGTACCCCAACAGATATGAGGGTTATGTAACCCTAGCCACGAATGTCCCAGTACCAGTGGGTACGACGGAGAGTCAATTAAAAAGAATTCTATTCTCTCCGAGTGCCCCTGGAGAGAGATGCGCTTCTCTACCGGATTCGTCCTCTGCTTAATAATCCAAAGGGCAACTATCAAGGGCAGTAACCTGACGGGAGCTAGTGAGTAGATTGGTGGGGATTTTTTATTTCCTAGCCCATTTGGCATCAATAAAAGACTCAACGGCCCCGGAATCAATAAAAGCATTAACGCTTACAGAGCGTCCCTCCCAAACAGTTGAATGGGTAACAGGGTCCGAGAAGGAGTACTATTTTGTCTCACTGGAGACCACGGTTTCCCCCGTGAGACCCCCTCGTTTCCCGTCAACTTAGGACATCGATCCTTTGTATGGCCCCTACGCTTGCAGTATTGGCACCAGTATGCCCGCGGTTTCGCTCTCCTAGGTTGGTGGAGAGATGACTCATCCACCTGCATGGGCTTCTCCTGATCAGCGGAGGGATAGGTGGGGAAACTGGGCGGAATACCTCCAGACAAGGCGGATTTAAAACGACTGAGTGATTGCTACGCTCACGTTCACGCTCTCTGATCCGGTTATCAAGGCGTATAGCCGTGATGACCAGGTCATTGAACGTAGCGGGTGGGTCAAGCATAGCTAACATGTCCTTAATGGGGTTGGACAATGCGTTTAAAAATAAGGATTTTAGCGGGCCGTCAGGCTAACCTGTCTACCCGGCCAATGCTCAAAATACTATGGCAAAGGCCGCTACTGTATCAGTTCCCTGGTGCAAACTGGTCAATTTCCTGGCTGCCTCTTCACCTGAGACTTTGTGATCAAAAACCAGCTGCATCTCATTCATGAGCTGGATTGAATCACGAATAACAGGGGCGTTGGCCCGAATTAGAGGGTCAGGCCAAGCGAGAGTCTGATCAGATAGAAGTGACAAAATAAATGCTACACGGGATTCTGGTGCAGTGAAGCGGGAGGGTTGTGCTCCAAAAAAACAAAAACATTGTGTCAATAATGGTCGGCATTTTCCCGGTTCCCCACCATAACGAGGAGGTAGTTGGGGGTATGGGGCATGGGAATGGGAGGAGTTTGTGCTTGTGTAACTGAGGGAGGATTCACTGTCACAGAAAGTATGCAATCTTTCAGTATCTTTCTGTAGGCATTCTCCCTGGTTGTGCAGTTGTTCTATCATCTGGCCGTGTTGAATTTGCAGGGAGAAAATAGCCTCCTTAACAGTACCCCCTGTAGCACCCTGGCTAGGCAGCGTTTAGTAAAATTCGGTAGAAGTTTTTTCCTTACTGACTTCGATATTCTGTAAGGGGGAGTGTAAGGTTCGGAGAACCAAACGTGACCGATAAGGAATTTTAAAAGCGTATCTAGAGAGACACAAAACGCGGAAGTAGCCATGGGTTATTGAAGTTGTGCTTTTGGGTCCATTTGAATAAATATTGTAGTTGATTTGACAAAAAGTAGTGAAGAAAGTTTGGTGCTTCTAGGCCGTCTTGTGGTTTTCCATTTTGTAATGTTGTAAGTGAAACTCTTGGTTTTTTGTTTTTCCAGTAAAATTGAGGCGTTAATGAATCAAAGTGTTTTGAACCATTTGTCGGTGGGGGTGGTTGGGAGCATTGAAAACAACTAATTAATCTGAGGTAGGGTTTTCATTTTAACTGTAGCGATTCGTCCAAGGAGAGTGAGTGGGAGCTTGGTCCAGCGTTAAGGTCATCTACTATTTTTTTTTAGCAAAGGGGTGTAATTGAGGTTGAAGAGCTCTGACAGCCTAGAAGAGATATTAAATATTTTATATTGCCAATGTGAAGTGGGAGGGGGAAATCTTGGGTTGCAGAATCCCAGGCGTCTTCAGACAATGGTAGTATGGTTGATCTATTCCAGTTTATTGTGTAGTGTGAGATTGTGGAAAAGTTGTTAATGATATTGAAAGTTTCCCGTAGTGACACTGAAGAGTTCTGTAAGTACAATAATAAATCGTCTGCATAAAGACTAATTTTATGTTCTGAATTGGCATCCTGAATTCCTTTGATTTTATTGTTTTGTCGTATTGCTGCTGCAAGTGGTTCAATAAAAATGGCAAATAGTGATGGTGAGAGTGGACATCCTTGTCTGGTTCCCTGATGAAGTGTGAGGCTCGGTGAGGGGACCCCGTTTGTGATTATTGTGGCCCTAGGTGAGGTGTACGCATGGTTCATTATAACGCCTTGCGTTTAACTACCATGTATTCTTGCGCCCATTACAAGTGAATTGGGCGTGTTGGTCTTAAGATGAGGAGTGGCCAGGATTCTTTTTGACGTATTGAAATCTTGAGTCAGCAGAAAGCGCTTGTGCTAGAACCACCACAAACCTGGTCTAAAGTCATGTCGCAGTCGTTTTATGTTATTTTAACGGCGCATATAAGTGCGTCTACATAGGCGTGTGCACAACGCGGGTACACCCTCCTGTCTGTTACACACAGGGGCGCGCACAAGCATGACTAAAATATCAAGATTACAATGTGAAATATTATTATTGTGTAGGCTATATCAAAAAATGCATAATAATAAAAGGGTCCATAGGTCAAAGACCACATACCTGTCACATTAAATTGCTTTCAGCCCACTCCATCAACATCCAGGCGATGTGCGATGGTACGGGACAATGGCTATCCATAAAAAATGAGCTGATAACACCTATATCAAGCCTAATGCGCGAATTGTCATTTACATCTAATACGTGAAATGTCATTCAATGGAAAACGTGCGCACTGCAATAGACGGACATGAAAATGCGCTTCAGATGTCATTACAATACAGCTCTGTTTACCTAGGAATACAGCCTGTAAGTAAATAGAATGGTTGTGACTGAAAAAAGTTCAAAACCTTGTCCAGTGAATATTGTATATATTGTTTTTCAAATAGCCTAGGCTACAGCGGATTCGCTGTGCATAAGGTTTTTTCGATAGCCTATGGTTAAAAAAACGGATAAATGTCACCATGTTAACTGAATTGTAACCTTAGCTATTCTTCGTCCTTCATATTTTTTTAATTACAGTGACAAGGTTTCCATACTCTCAGCTTATTAAAACCCAGCTGATTTCACCTCTTATTCCATAACTGAACAAAAGATTTTAAAGAGAACACTAAGCGTCTAATTAGAAATGAAAACAAATTTGCAGCACGTTACACAATTAATTCACAATTCATTTTAATGCCATTATCTGCATGTGCGCTTTACAGGAGCAGGTCTGTTTCCCCTGCTGCAAATTGCCTTTTTCACGGTCTTCCTGGGAAAGTGGATTGTTTTAAAGCATTACGCGACCAGTAAAACAGGTTGGTCACATGTCCATAAGCAGGACATTATAAAACAAGGGAAAATATGCGTGAACCTATGGGTTGCCAACCTGACAGCTTTATTGTATTTAGTGTCATCATTAAGGCAAAATAACGTTATTTATGTTATTAATCGAAATTAGAATGCAGGTAGACCTAATGAACTACTGATGAAGCTTGAACATGAGTTAATCGCTTCGTTGCATAATCACACGAAATTCATTAAACAAGCAGGCTAATTTGGCGTTTTCTAAGGTTCTCTCAACTATTATTATTCCTCATTAATGTTTATTCGTACAAGCTGAAATAAATAAGGCACATGGGGGTTTGGTATGACAGCTGGTTAGGGTGACAGTCTGGTTTTGTTTATTTATATTGACCATTGATCTTTCCAGAGAGGGCCATTCAGTAATGGTAAAATTAGTGATGCTGTTTCTTCTTGAGGAGGCAAAATGGCTCATTGTGAAAGTCATTTTGAGTTTGTTTGATTATTTGTTTCATAAAGAAATGGCAGAAAAATGTTTGGTGTAACAGTTTTAATAGAGTCATAGTGAGTAATAACATTATTCCATACATCAACAGAGATATTTGTGATTTGTTGCATTTTGTCAAGTGATATACACACAGTAGAGCCCAAGAAATGCAAACAGAGGTACAGATTCACGAGAAAACCGAGGCTATGAACCCATTTTCAAATTATTTCATAAACAATACATATTCTCTTTTTTACTATCACTGGTTGTGTATTAAATGAAAACAAGTCACACTTCCCTTTGATAAAAACAGGGCAGACACTTCTCCCTCTATAACAGTATATTGGGTCCATCTAAAGGTAGGGCTATTTGGGTGAGTTTTTCTGATGTAGAAAAAACAAGTCATGTTCTGAGATTCAGCTTTTGGCTTGTTTGATTATCGGTCACTAATTTCTACATGTATTTATAGCCTCAAAATTAGAGTCTGCTTAAAATATAAGACCACAATAATTAATGTGGTCAATAAATGATTCACATTAAAATTGGGGGTATTTTAAATTAATTTGAAAAGATTTATCAAAAATGTCAAAAGAATGAAAAAACCAATTCCGAACCATCCAATTCCTAAGGTTTTCACATCTCTAAATGTATTAATGACAGTGTAAAATTGTAATTTTCATGGCATCCAGTATATTGTACCAGAGTTCAGAGGCAAATTTTCTAATTACTGGAGCTGGGTTACTTTCGAATGAAGTATCTGCACAATCTTGGTCTTTAGTTCCTTGGTCTGCAGGGCATATACGATGGGGTTCATGTTGGCGGGAACGATGTGAAAGATAATAAACGCCATCATCCGGTACCTGATGTGGATCTGGAGACGATGAGAAATGATGATGAGGAAGCCAGTCCAGAGCATGATCATGTAGAGGAGCAGGTGGGTGGCGCAGGTCTGCAGGGCCTTTCTGTTCAGCTCCTTGTTCTTTCTGGAGACACAGCTGACCAGGATCCTGATATACGTGAAGGCCACGCTGCCCATAGAAGAGCCAAAAAGAACGATAGCGAGTATCAAACCGCAGATATTGTTGATAGTCACATCCTGGCAGGAGAGCTTGTACAGGGACGGATTGTCGCAGAAGCCACTCAAAATGACGGAGCGGCAGCGCGCTAGCCGTAGAGTAAGGCCCACAAAGATGGATACCTGGATTATCGATGAACTCCAGGCAGCTACAGTCAGCTTAGCCACCATCATGGGACTCATGATGGAGGCATACCTAAGAGGGTGGCATATGGCCACATACCTGTCGAAAGCCATGATCATCATCACCATGTGGCAGGATGTTGCATAGGTGTGGCTAAAGAAGGCCTGGGAGACACACCAGTTGTAACTTATGGACTTCTCGGCGGAGACAATGTCCAACATCAGCCGGGGCAGAAGCACTGTGTTCCCCAGGACGTCGTTGAAGGACAGGCTGAAGAGCAGCAGGTACATTGGCTGCTGCAGGCTCCTGTCCATCATAATAAGCAGCATGACCCCTATGTTGGTGGTCAGGATCATCAGGTAGATGACCAACACGAGGGCAAACACTGGGTAAATGAAACGATGGGGGATATCAATGCCCTCGATCACCAGGATGGGACTGTTGTAGGTCACATTATTCATCCTGGTTTTCCTGGGAAATTCTGTCAGAATGGAAAAGAGAAAAGCCAAAAAAAGATTTATAATTAAGTTATAATTAAAAAGTATATTTTACAAGTTAAAATGTAAAAAAAAAAAAATACATGTATCCACTATTACTGCTTTAAAATACATCATTTCTTTTCAATGTTGTAGCATGCATTTTGGAATGTCATCCAGCATTAAAATCAATGTATGCATCCTCCTTATATTTTAAATACACCTGCGTTTTATATGCCATGACAGTGGGTGTGGGGAAAGCCATAAAAATAATATTTTGATGAAAATCTGCCATTATTCAATGACATAAAGCAAAGCAGATTCAAATTAATGGATATAAATAATATAAAGTTGTATTTTGAAAAAAAGCATGATTGGAGAATTTTCCACATTAATGCAAATAAACACAATATACAGCTATGTAATGCGTTCTAGAGGCAACAACTCCACTGAGTGTAGCACATTGTGCAGGCTAGGCTTAGTTTCTTAAAACCACAAGAAATTCACATTTGCAATCAGAGAAATCCCATTATAGCTACAATGACATACAATCTCTTGTTCTCCAGTCTTCCAGAATGGTCTGTATTGTTAGCAATGCTCACACAGTATCGTCTAGCAGATGCTCCTGACTCCAAACAAAGTAACTGCACCATATTCTTGGCTGTACTCTGAATGTTGTAAAGGCGAGGTCTTACCTGTCTCAGGTTTAAGGCTGGCAGTCCTCTCTTCCTCGTGGGCTTTCAGGCTTTATCCTGCCCTCCCCTCTTTGTCCTGTCACTCATTTTGGAGGCAGGAGAGGACCGCCCCCAGACTCAGTGATGATGTAATGCGCTGAAAGACGGGTCACAGATGCTGCAGCTGTTGACGTTACTGCAGTGTTACATGCAGCCTAGGGAAACAGGCCCACAGGTGCAGCCTCCCTGTGAGATATATTATTACTGTAATATTGTAGCATTTCTCTTCTTTTGTATAAATATTATTTTAATGTAAAACACATACTCGCCTGGATCAAATCTGCCATGAATGTTTCTTTTTATTCTTCACAACAATTCTACAGTGGGCACCATAATTCATTGGACAGTGACACGTTTTGTTATTTTGGTTAGGCGTAGCTGCGCCTAATCTCCCCACCTGATTATTCTAGGTACTCTTTAATAACCACTTAATAATAACCAATCTGGCTTTCAGTTATTGTGACAGGAGTACTTGATATGATAGTTTTCATGGGTTTGAGGTAACAATTGTCGGCAGGGTTAAACCTTCAGCACAGGTTCGTTTGAAGATGCACACGAGAAGCCCTCTGACATATGATCTGTCACTTAAAAATAAAGTTACTAAACTCAGATTTATTAACATACAACACTGTATTATAATGTAATTCATGTGAAAACTGCATTTAAAACTGCATTTAAAAAGTAGGTCATTTGTTTTTAATCAAGTGTGAAAGATTTACTTTCAAGAATGTATTTAAAACATGGATTAATGAATTAGGGTTTGTCAGGTTTGTCTACTAGATAGTGTCCACAAATTTGGTATTGAATTAAGTCATGTTTTGATACAAAAACTTGTGGTATGTGAATATCTTTAAATTGGAAAAGGCAACCATCCCAAATCCTCTACTGTTTGAGTAATTAACAGAAAATGAGCTTGTTAAAAAATTACAAGAACAACAAACTTTATTTGAACAGAACATTGTGATAGAAAATAATGCAAAGAAGAGGGAGGCAGAGGAAAAGAGGAAGGAGTCTGTTGAAAAGAAAAAGAGAAAATTGGAAGAACCAAAGAAAAAAGCAAAGGCAAAGAAAAGCAGCCCAGCACACCATCTTCCAAGAGCAGGGATAGATGACTGCATCTGTGGCGAATGTTGCCTACCGGAGCCTCCTCTGGACTGCAGAAACCCCATTGTGGAGTGGACCGAATGTGAAGGGTATGGCGTGTGGTTTCATACCGCATGTGTGCAGTGGGACCCCAAGGAACCAACCGTTTTCTGCAATTTCTGCAAATAATGATCACTGCCATACCCCCCCCAACATTCAGTATTAGTTCAATTAGCGTTACAGGTCGTTTTTTCTTTCTCTGTTTTTTCTCCCTTATTCACGGATTCTGTCCGCTTTATTGGTGTTCTTTGTTGAACACTTAAAAAATCCCTTTAGTCGCATCTGGACCTCCAAACCATTCGCCTTCCCCTTACAGAACAACCAAGCCTTATGGAGGTGCCAGCGAGACACGTAGCCGCGGACCAGGACGGGGCTACCCCGCTAACTGTACTGAGTGCTCATGAGGAGGGTCTTCGGGCTCTCCAGACTCTCCCTGTCGGTTCAGCAAGGCCAATTAATGACCCAGCTTCGTGTATAGGAGGGTTGGTTCCGCAAGTTGGCGGAGAGTGTTCGCCAACTTACCCTTGCCACTACAACACCCAGTGCACAAGCATCCACCCCCGAGGGTATCCCTCCCCTTCCGCCCATCCAATTCACACGGAAGGAGCCCAAACTCCAAATGCCTCTCCGCTACGACGGGCAGTCAGGGAAGTGCAGGGCTTTTTTAACGCAATGCCTTATCTTTTTTAAGGCTCAGCCCTTGCGTTTTGACACACAAAATTCGTAGGTAGCCCTTATTCTCTCGCTTCTCACTGGTACCGGTCTCGACTGGGCTAGTCCCTTGATTCGGGCTAATAGCCCTATTATGAACGATGCGGAGAAACTGATGGACGAGATGGAGTTAGTCTTTGATCAAGACGTCTATGGGCAAGAGTTCGCCAGGCAACTGACCCATTTCCGCCAGGGTAACGATACCGTAGCAGGTTTTTCCATCGGGTTCCGAGCACTGGCCAGAGAAACAGGGTGGTCTGAGGGTCCTTTAATTTCGCTATTTATTAACGTGCTATTGGACCCTATTAAAGATGCACTGCTGCTACATTTAATGCCCTGGTGTCCACAGCGGTCCGCATCGATAACCGTATCAGGGAACGAGAGCGATAGAAAGAGAGAGGTAACAGAGGAATTCTGGCTACCCGCTATTTCTCTTCTCCTCCGGCAGCATTTCCTGTTGTCCCTCCCTCCCATGTCCCCATTAATCAGGAGGAGCCTATGCAGGTCTACGGCGCTTCTCTGCGCGAACCGCGGCAGTCTAGGTCCCAGGTAGAGTGGTGCCATTAATGCAGTTGCAAGGGGCATTTAAAAGACCAATGTCCCAAGCTACAGGGAAAAGGGGGGTCTCGCTAGGGGGACTGGTGTCCTTAGCGAGACATCATGATCCTGTGCCTCGGACTAAAATGCATGTTCAACTGCTCTGGAATCAGCAATCGGCTAATGTCGCCGCTTTTATCGATTCCGGAGCAGTTGAGTGCTTTATGGATACCAAATGGGATAAGGAACATAGGGTTCCTATCCACCACCTCGGGTGGCCCCACCTAGTCGCGTCTCGCGACGGCCGCCTATTAGGCACTGGCACTATTAAAGAGATCTCTGGCTCTTTAACCATGCGCGTTTCACTAAAGGGTCATTCGGAGCTGATTCAGTTCCTTTTAGTCGATTCTCCAGCCTACCCCCTAGTTTAAGGACATTCCTGGCTGGTTCGACACAGCCTGTTTATTGATTGGGGCAATAACGATGCTGTTATTATTCAATGGGAGCCTCAATGTGTTTCACACTGTCAGCTAACTGCGCCTCTCATGTCAAGGGGGTGTGGTTATGGTTCTGCATCCAGTTCTTTCAGTGATCTGGAGGAGCTTAGTTCCTCATCTGATCAAGAGGATCCTACACCTCTCTCTGAGGCAGATGAGGAGAGTTTGGCTAGGGTTTCCCTGGCCGACGGGTATTCTCCCTGGGAGGAGGCATCTCTTGAGGAGCTCTCTGAATCAGAGATCATGGGGTCTCCCGTTCCTGATTCGCCTGCTGAGGTAGAGAGTATTGAAGTGGCAGGGGTGCTTGATTTTCCTTTGCCAGCCAATGTACCTGTGGAGTGCACCACCCTGGCTGAAGTATTCAGCAAGCAATGAGCCACTACCTTACCCCCGCACCGATCTTATGATTGTGCTATAGATCTGTACCCGGGCACTGTTGCTCCTAGAGGGCACCTATACTCCTTATCGGCTCCTGAGAGCTCTGCTATGAAGGAGTATATCGAGGAAGCCTTAGCTAATGGTTTTATTAGACCCTCCACTTCACCAGCTGGCGCTGGTTTTTTTTCGTAAAAAAAAAGGATGGAGGGTTGAGGCCGTGCATAGACTATCGTGGCCTTAATGAAATTACCATTAAGAACCAGTACCCACTGGCCCTTATGAATTCTGCATTTGAGCGCCTTCAAGGGGCAACTATTTTTACCAAACTCGACCTCCGCAACGCTTATAACTTGGTGTGTGTGCGTGAGGGCGATGAATGGAAGATCGCTTTTAATACTCATAGCGGCCACTACGAGTACCAGGTGATGCCGTTCGGGCTCACTAGCGCCCCCTCTGTCTTCCAGGCTTTGGTGAACGACGTGCTTCGAGAGATGCTGGAGAGATTTGTGTTAGTTTATCTGGACGACGTTTTAATTTTCTCTTCTAACCTGTCGACTCATTTCCCATGTCAGGCAGGTTTTGACAGTTCTTTTAAAGGCATGGCTATTTGTTAAGGCGGAGAAGTGTTCATTTCATTCTAACACTGTTTCTGTTCTTGGGTTCATTATTTCGGAAGGAAAGGTCCGTATGGATCCTGAAAAGGTTTCGGCAGTATTAAACTGGCCCACTCCATCATCGGTAAAACAGATGCAACATTTTCTGGGCTTTGCTAATTTTTATCGTCGGTTTATTGGCAATTTTAGTGCAGTAGCCGCTCCTATCACAGCTCTAACCAAGAAAACGCCTGTTTCACGTTTTCAGTGGAACCCTAAAGCCGAAGCTTCCTTTAATTAACTTAAGAGAATGTTTAGTTCTGAAGCCATTTTAATTACTCCCAATCCCTCTCTCCCGTGTGTGGTACAAGTGGATGCCTCGGAGTTAGGGGTAGGGGCCGTCTTATACCAACATTCACCCCTAGACCGGAAAATGCATCCGTGCGTGTATTTCTCTCGTGCTTTGACACCTGCCGAGAGAAATTATGACGTAGGGTATCGGGAGCTGTTGGCTGTTAAGCTGGCTCTTGAAGAGTGGCGTCATTGGTTGGAGGGTGCCGAACATCCCTTTACGGTGTGGGCCGACCACAAAAATTTTGAGTACATCCAACAAGCTAAGCTGTTGTGGGAGGTTGAGGTGGTGGTTCAGAAAGCACTGCGTCGTGACCCGGGTCCAGGTCTCTTTGTGCCGTGTAATCTAAGATCTAAGGTATTGCAATGGAGTCATTCTTCCCAGCTGGTGGCTCATCCAGGCGCTCATAGGACCAGGGATTTCCTGTGCAGACATTTTTGGTGGCCCAATATGGAGAAGGACGTGCGGGAATTTGTTGCCGCTTGTGCGGTCTGCGTCCGCAACAAGGGTTCTCAACGCCCACCTTCGGGCTTGTTACGCCCCCTACCCATCCCTAGCCGCCCTTGGAGCCACATCCCACTGGATTTTATTACCGGGTTGCCTGCTTCACAAGGCAACACGGTGATCCTAGTGGTTCTGGACAGGTTTTCGAAGGCGGCACATTTCATCGCCCTACCTAAACTACCGTCAGCACCGGAAACCACTCAGCTGATGGTAGACCATGTATTTAGAGTGCACGGCCTTCCCCAGGACGTGGTGTCAGATCGTGGCCCTCAATTTGCTGCTTGGTTTTGGCGCTCTTTTTGCACCCATTTAGGGGCGTCGGTCAGTTTGTCCCGTTTGGGTTTGGGTTCCGCTTTTGCGCGCCAAGGCTAGGCAGAAGGTCTCTGCTGACAGGCATCGTCCGGCCCTCAAGTTTGGCTTTCCACACGAGACCTCCCATTGAGGGTGGAGAAACTCGCCCCGCAGTACGTCGGCCCTTTTAAGATCATGCGGAAAATTAACCCAGTTACGGTGCGTCTGCAATTACCGCGTTCCATGCGCATATGGGGTTTCCTTTCTTTCCGGCACTTAGTGAGTGCACCTGTTTCAGATTTACTGCTTCTATTTAAGCCCAGAATTTCCTTCTTCCGGTGCTTGGTTGTTATTTGCTCATTTTGACACTAAGCCGGTAAGGTATAGGTAGACACTCTTAGGAGACCCCTTTCCTTCATTGCCCTGCTTTGGAGTTACGAGGGACTTGCCTTTTTTTTAGACACATATAGGATACAACTTTGCATTTAGGATCTCCTTTGCATTTTCTGTCCCTCACTCCTGCTACCGTTCTAGTCTCTGAGACAGCTTTCATTTCGGTTTCTCTTACCTCTCTTTATTTCCTTGTTTTCTCTCTATCGAGAGTGAGAGGCTTTTTCCTTTATTTTTATTTTTATCGAGCCTACGAGTCTTGCTCGCACGATTATTTTCAGGTCACTATTATTTCTCCCTTTTTCAGTCTCCTCTGTATTACTCTCCGGCTTTGAGAGTAGGAGCTGTTTTTTCTTTCTCTGTTTTTTCTCCCTTATTCACGGATTCTGTCCGCTTTATTGGTGTTCTTATTTGAACACTTAAAGAATCCTTTTAGTCACATCTGGACCTCCGAACCATTCGCCTTATAGTGGCGAGTTTAGGCTCATGGAATGGCGAGATTGGGACCACAGGCGGAATCAATAGAGAGGCGGCACAGACGGTCTATCGAGTCCATTTTAAACAACAAACTAGTATACATACAGTAATCGAGTTTGATAGTCAGTAAGTGACATTTCAAAACGGGGCACACAGCGATTCTATCTGTGCCTTTGCTTTTTTTAAAGATGTGTTTTTAAAGGCAGGAGTTATGAAAAAGTGGCGAAATTAGGTGCAGCTACGCTATTGTATCCTTTTATAAGGATACAATGACAATGAGGCTGAATTGCAGACTGTCAGCTTTAATTTGAGGGTATTTTCATCCATATCAGCTGATTTAGAAATCACTTTTTGTTTTGCTTTACTGCTCATTCTAACAAGACAAAAAACATGATTACACTGCAAAGATAAAGTGCAACTACCCCATCAATGCACTGGTATTATATAAAGTATTTTATACAGTTCAGAAACTAAATACATAGAATTCTGAGATTTTGTAGAAATAAGTTTTAAGAAATATTTTTTCCATTTAATTTAAATTCAAAATTTCAATTTAAAGTCTTTCCTTGTGTCATACAAGACATCACACATCTAAGATAAAGGACATTTAAATGTCAGGCTGAATGAATGTAAGAACCATTGGATCACATTACTGTGGAACAGCCCTTACAAAAAAGAATAAGCCGTAGGTTTTTCTGAACTAAATCCCAGGTAGTGTATTTAAAGAGGAAAACTTATATCATGGTTTAAATACTTAAACTTTACCTTTTTAGGATGCAAGTACTTAAAAATATTTTTAAAAAGGTTGCACTTCAGTGTAATTACCAAAAATAAACCTTTATGTCCTATTTTTTCATAAGGGTGTGCTGATTTAGATTGCATTTACAGATACATACATTCAGTGGGCAGTTTATTAGGTACACATAATACTACCCTGTATCTAGTACCGGGTAGGGCCCCCTTTCATTACAAGGCTCAGGGAAGGATCCAAATGCAGAGACAGTGGTAAGTGAAACAATGGAGGACTTTACTAAGAACAATGAACATGAGACAAAACAACAAACAAGTTGAACACGAGGAGGAAACTCGGAATGAGCTAGACACAGATTGACGAGTGGCTGGCAGAATGCAAGCAAAACACAATGACTAAGCGAAGATACAATGGGAACAAGGGACTGAAATACACAGGGGAACAGGTGAAAATAATAATACCCTAACAATCAAGGGTTACCAAAAATGTGACAGGGGGCTGGGGAAATGGTGGCCTCTGCTGATCACAACTAGGGACTGTGACAGGACCCCCCCCACCCCCACCCCCTGACGTTCCTCCAGGATAACCAGATGAGCTCCTGGATGAGTTTGGGGTCTTTGAAACTTAGAAAACAACTAAGGGTGCACGATAAATATCGGACAGATAATTATCGGGCCGATATCAGGAATTATGACGTCATACAGATAAATCCGATAACATTAAAAAATAGTTCCGATAAAAAAAAAGCTCCAGTAAGGCGAGATTGTGTAGATTGCCAGTACTGTGCTGTAGTTGGGTTATGATGAGCAAATCAAGCGCTTGGGGCACAGGCCCATCTCTAAGCTGCCTTTTGTCTCAAAAGTTTTAGAAAAAGTTGTGGCCAACCAGCTCTTTACTTTTCTGAAAAACCATGATATTTTAGACAAATTCCAATTAGGCTTCCGTAAAAACCATTCCACAGAAACAGCTCTCCTCAGAGTCTCAAATGATATTTTGATATCTGCAGACTCAGGCAAATGTGCCGTGCTGGTCCTGTTAGATCTTAGTGCAGCTTTTGACACGGTTGATCACCGCATCCTGTTAGATAGGCTCAGCGAGTGGGTGGGCGTCTCTGGGAGCGCCCTAGACTGGTTCGCCTCCTACCTCAGAGAGAGAAGCTTTGCCGTGGCCGTTGGCCCTTTTAAGTCCAACTCTGCTCCCCTACCCTGTGGCGTGCCACAGGGTTCGGTTTTGGCTCCACTTCTTTTTGCCTTATACATGCTCCCCCTTGGCCTCATTATCAGTAACTTTAAGGCTGTGTCATATCACTGTTACACGGATGATATCCAGCTGTATTTCTCTTTTATACCTGATGATATGCTGAAACTCAACATACTACACGAAAGTTTGTCTGCCATTAAAGACTGGATGGCGAGTAATTTCCTCCAGCTCAATGCGGCAAAGACTGAAGTTCTGGTCATAGCCTCAGATAGTGTTGCCGTGAGGGTTGCAAACCATATGGGGTCCCTAAAAGGAAATGTCCGCTCTGATATTAGAAATCTTGGTGTTAACTTTGATCAATCTTTGCATCTAGACAAGCATGTTAAATCTTTGACCCGCAGCTGCTTTTTCCACCTCAGAAATATTGCTAAACTCAGGTCAATCGTGTCACATGCAGGAAAATGTCGGTTGGAAGGAGCTGGAAATGTCGGTTCACGCATTTATATCATCCAGGCTTGATTATTGTAATTCACTGTTTACCTGTCTTAAAAATTCATCTGTGGATCGGCTACAACTGGTCCAAAATGCAGCTGCCCGTTTGCTCACCAGGTCCAAAAAGTCATGTCATATCACACCTATACTAGCTTCCCTGGCACTGGCTACCTATGCACTTCAGGATCCAGCACAAGGTCCTGGTGTTCACCTATAAAGCCCTCCACGGTCAACCCCCGGTTACTTATGTGATCTTATCCTGCGTACACAACCAGCTGGTCTCTGAGGACGTCCAACCAGGGTCTCCTGGTAGAGCCTCGGACTAGGCTCAAAACAAAGGGGGACCGGGGTTTTGGGGCGGTAGCCCCAAGGCTTTGGAACATGCTCCCCCAGGACTTGAGCGCTTCGGCTTCAGTGAACATTTTCAAGGGGCAGCTGAAAACACACCTGTTTAGGCAGGCGTTTTCGGAATTAAGAGTCTGAACAGCCATTTCTTGCTTGTGGCTGTTGCTCGTTCTGTACTGTTGTTGTACTTTTGTACCCTTTCATTGTGAGTTTTGCATGTATTTTAATTCGATATTTGATACAGTGTTATTGTGATATTTGTTGTGAAGCACTCTGTGCACTCGTGCTGAGAAGGGTGCTATACAAATAAAGTTTTACCTTACCTTACCATTCCGCCACATACTTCCGAGTAGGAGAGGAGTGGTAGTGGGCGAGTGGAGGAAAGGAGGTGGGGAGTGAAGAATATTGGGACTCAGCCAGAGGCACCTCCAAAGAGGTATTCTAACATCACAATTGGGGCGGGGACAGAGTGGGGAGCAGAAAATAAAATTTAAACCATTAGAGGGCAGCACCAAGACGCTTTTCGACCAGTTTCTTGGGACACACAATATTATTTCAGAATTGTTCAACAAGTCAGAATAGGTTTCATCCACTCCATAAGGTAGGTATACAAACACATTTACAGGTAAAAAAGAAAAAGAAAGTGATCTATCGAAGCTGGCAGTGTGCACAAAGAAGCCAAAGGGAAAAGAGACAAGGGCTAGAGGACGTCACAAGTACATACAGTATGCTCCCGGGAAATCCACCACTGGTGTCTGCAATTTCAATCAAGACTGAGCAGAAGGAAACGAGTCAGCATACCCAAGAATCAGAAGGGCGCCCTCATGGGGCAGCATCGAGACGTGACATTAGGTTCGCTCAACTATTATTATTCCTTATTAATGTTTATTCGTACAGGCCGAAATAAATAAGGCACATGGGGGTTTGGTATGACAGCTGGTTAGGGTGACAGTTAGTCTGGTTTTGTTTATTTATATTGACTATTGATCTTTCCAGAGAGGGCCATTCAGTAATGGTAAAATTAGTGATGCTGTTTCTTCTTGAGGAGGCAAAATGGCTCATTGTGAAACTCATTTTGAGTTTGTTTATTTGTTTCATAAAGAAATGGCAGAAAAATGTTTGGTGTAACGGTTTTAATAGAGTGATAGTGAGTAATAACATTATTCCGTACATCATCAGAGGTATTTGTGATTTGTTGTATTTTGTCAAATTATATACACACAGTAGAGCCCAAGAAATGCAAACAGAGGTACAGATTCACTAGAAAACCATGCAGGATATGAACCCATTTTCAAACTCTTTAATAAACAATACATATTCTTTTTTATTATCACTGGTTGTGCATTAAATGAAAACAAGTCACACTTCCCTTTGATAAAAACAGGGCAGACAGTTTTCCCTCTATAACAGTATATTGGATCCATCTAAAAGTAGGGCTAGTTGGGTGAGTTTTTCTGATGTAGAAAAAACAAGTCATGTTCTGGAGAGCTGGACTTCAAAGAGCACATCAGGGCGACGGCACGGTCCTGCAGGTTCCTCCTGTACAACATCAGGAGGATTCGACCGTACCTGACCACCTACTCCACCCAGCTTCTTGTCCAGACCATGGTCACCTCACGCCTGGACTACTGCAACTCCCTGCTCGCAAGCCTACCGGCCTGCGCCATTCTGCCTCTTCAACTGATCCAGAATGCAGCTGCCCGGCTTGTGTTCAACCTCCCGAAATTTTCCCATGTAACCCCCCTGCTGAGGTCTCTCCACTGGCTGCCAGTTGCAGGCAGGATCAGGTTCAAAGTTCTGACCCTGGCCTACACTGCAGCCAATAGGACAGGCCCCGCCTACCTGCAGGACATAATCCAGAACTATGTTCCTGCTCGACCACTTCGCTCTTCTACAGCAGGGCGACTGGCACTTCCCCCCCTCCATGTCAAAGGCTCTCGCTTGTCCCGACTGCGGAGTTTTTCCACATTAGCTCCCCAGTGGTGGAATGAACTTCCCATTCCCCTACGTTCTACTCCAACCCTGCCTGCATTCCGTCGAGGCCTGAAGACACACCTCTTCAGACTCCACCTTGACTGATATCCTCACCTAGGAATATCAGTTCCCTGTTCCCTGTGTTTTCCTGTCTGTTTATTATAGTTTATAATAGTATTTGGAATGGTAGTGTGGTGTTGCTGATTTGCCCACAGCTTACTGTGAACTAGTCGACGTTCATTGCTAGGGATAGCTGCTACATTATGCGAAGGATGTGCTTTGCCTTGTCTGTTCTGTAATGATCTTGATGATGTCTCTGTACGCACTTACTGTACGTCGCTTTGGATAAAAGTGTCTGCTAAATAAATGTAATGTAATGATTCAGTTTTTGGCTTGTTTGATTATCGGTCACTAATTTCTACATGTATTTATAGCCTCAAAATTAGAGTCTGCTTAAAATATAAGAACACGATAATTCATGTGGCCAATAAATGATTCACATTAAAATTGGTGCATTTTAAATTAACTTGAAAAGATTTATCAAACATATCTGAAAAAGAACAATTCCGAACAACCCAGTTTCAAAGGTTTTCATATCTCTATGACCATATATACCTCTATTGACCATTTTCTAGATAGTGCTAAATTAATTTTAAATTAAAATTTTTATTAATGACAGTGTGAAATAGTAATTTTCATGGTGTCCAGTATATTTTTAATTGTTAAGAAAAGGTTGCATACTTGTCTGCAATGCAATTAATTTATTTCGCCTTATTGTACCAGAGTTAGCTCAGAGGCAAATTTTCTAATTACCATAGCTGGGTTACTTTCGAATGAAGTATCTGCTACAATCTTGGTCTTTAGTTCCTTGGTCTGCAGGGCATATACGATGGGGTTCATGTTGGCGGGAACGATGTGAAAGATAATAAACGCCGTCATCCGGTACCTGATGTGGATCTGGAGACGATGAGAAATGATGATGAGGAAGCTAGTCCAGAGCATGATCATGTAGAGGAGCAGGTGTGTAGCGCAGGTCTGCAGGGCCTTTCTATTCAACTCCTTGTTCTTTTTGGAGACACAGCTGACCAGAATCCTGAAATAAGGCCACGCTGCCCATAGAAAAGCCAAAAAGGACGATAGTGATCGTTAAACCGTAGATATTGTTGATGCTCACATCCTGGCAGGAGAGCTTGAACAGGGACGGGTTGTCACAGAAGCCACTCAAAATGACGGAGCGGCAGCGAGTTAGCCGGACGCTGAGGCCCACAGCAATGGATATCAGCATTATCGATGAACTCCAGGCAGATACAGTCAGCTTAGCCACCATGGTGGGGCTCATTATGGAGGCGTACCTGAGAGGGTGGCATATGGCCACATACCTGTCGAAAGCCATGATCATCATCACCGTGTGGCACGATGTCCCATAGGTGTGGCCAAAGAAGGCCTGGGAGACACACCAGTTGTAGCTGATGGACTTGTCAGTGGAGACCACATCCAACATCAGCCGGGGCAGAAGCACTGTGTTCCCCAGGACGTCGTTGAAGGACAGGTTGAAGAGCAGCAGGTACATTGGCTGTTGGAGGCTCCTGTCCGTCATAATAAGCAGCATGACCCCTATGTTGGTGGTCAGGATCATCAGGTAGATGACCAACAGCAGGGCAAACACTGGGTAAATGAAACGAGGGGGGACATCAATGCCCTCGATCAGCAGGATGGGACTGTTGTAGGTCACATTATTCATCCTGGTTTTCCTGGGAAATTCTGTCAGAATGGAAAAGCGAAAAGCAAAAAAAAGAATTGTTTCATGGCATGAAATTATAATTATAAAGTATATTTTACAAGTTAAAATGTAAAAAATATATACTGATCCTTTCCAAAAAATTGGAATATCATGGAAGTTTTTTTTTTCTCCATAATTCCATTCAAAAAGTGAAACTTTCATAGATTAT
Organism: Synaphobranchus kaupii; assembly: GCA_029718625.1. NCBI lineage: Eukaryota > Metazoa > Chordata > Actinopteri > Anguilliformes > Synaphobranchidae > Synaphobranchus > Synaphobranchus kaupii. Next base: position 24,813,103 of record CM056389.1, on the reverse strand, counting down.
ATATTCATTACACAGTGAAATATTTCTAGCCTTTATTTGTTTCATTTTTCATAATTTTGGCTTACAGCTCCAGAAAACCCCCTAAACAGTATTTTAAGAAATTAGAATAGTGTGTCGAAAATCAGCATTTACTTCAGTTATTTCAGAGAATGAGTGGAGTGGCTTGACTCGAGGAATCCGACAGTTGTAGCCCATGTCCCGGATACGTCTGTACGTGGTGGTTTTTGAAGCACTGACTCAGTCCACTCCCTCTGCATCTCCGCCAAATTTTGGAATCGTCTTTGCTTGACAATCCGCTGAAGCCTACGGTCATCTCTTTTGCTTGTGCACCTTCTCCTGCCACATTTTTCCCTTCCACTAAACTTTCTATTAATATGCTTGGACACTGCACTCAGCCAGCCTCCTTAGCGATGACCTTTTGTGGCTTACCCATCTTCTGGAGGGTGTCAATGATGGTCTTCTGGCCAATTGTCAAGTCTGCAGTCTTCCCCATACTGAACCAAACTGAGATAAACTTTGCAGGTGTTTTGAGTAAATTAAATGATAGTGTGACACTCAGTCTAAAACATTCATTCTCTGAAATAACTGAAGTAAATTCTGATTTTCGACACACTATTCTAATTTCTTGAAATATGAATGTTTTGGGGGTTTTCTGGAGCTGTAAGCCAAAATTATGAAAAATGAAACAAATAAAGGCTAGAAATATTTCACTTTGTGTGTAATGAATCTATAATCTATGAAAGTTTCACTTTTTGAATGGAATTATGGAAAAAAAAAAAAACTTTTCCATGATATTCTAATTTTTGGAAAGGATCTGTATATATGTATCCATTATTACTGCTTTAAAATACATAATTTAATTCCAATATTGTAGCATGCATTTTGGAATGTCATCCAGCATTAAAATCAATGTATGCATCCAACTTATATTTTAAATACACCTGCCTTTTATATGCCATGACAGTGGGTGTGGGAAAGCCATAAAAATAATATTTTGATAAAAATCTGCCATTATTCAATGACATAAAGCAAACCAGAGTAAAATTAATGAATATAAATAATATAAAGTTGTATTTTCAAAAAAGCATGACTGGAGTATTTTCCACATTAATGCAAATAAACACAATATACAGCTATGTAATGCGTTCTAGAGGCAACAACTCCACTGAGTCTAGCACATTGTGCAGGCTAGGCTTAGTTTCTTAAAACCACAAGAAATTCACATTTGCAATTAGAGATCCCATTATAGCTTAAATAACATAATAACTGTCACACGCGGTTTTGTTAAAAATAATAATCTCTTCATGAGGGATTTATTTTTCTCAGAATAAATTTACTTCAATTAAAGGTTGGATTTTTCTAATTTTTTCAGTGTGAGATTAAGCTAATTCACCAAAATGTTCATTTTTTTATAACTGTTTTTACTCATCTTTACCAGGGGTGCCAATAATTGTAGAGGGCACTGTACCTATCAACAAGATCTATGGACTGACCTTCAGCGTGGTCCTTTTTGGCTCATCCATCGGCAGCGTGCCCTTCACGTATTTCAGGATCCTGGCGTGCTGTGGCTCCAGAAAGGAGTTGAACAGAAAGGCCCTGCAGACCTGCTCCACCCACCTGCTCCTCTACGTGATCATGCTCTGGTCCGGCTTCCTCTTCATCATTTCGCATCGTCTCCAGATCCACATCAGGTACCGGATGATGGCGTTTATTATCTTTCACATCGTTCCCGCCAACATGAACCCCATTGTATATGCCCTGCAGACCAAGATTGTGCAAATACTTCATTCAAAAATAACCCAGCAGCAGCAGTCAGAAAAGTAGCCTCTGAGGTAACTCTGGTGCAGTTTAATGGATACACCTAAAGGCATGTTATGTACAGAACCTCAGATCTCAGAGATATAAAAAATTTGGGAATGGTGTGGCACTGAAATGTTTGACAAATCTTTGAAATTTAAGTTAAGATGCACCAATGTTTTTTAACACACTCTTATGTTGAGGCTATGAATACAAGTAGAAATACGTAACAGATAATCAAACCACAAGCTGGATCTCAGAAAATTATATGTATTTTTATATGTCAGAAGAACTGACCCAAATAGCTCAACTTTTACATGTACCCAATATGGAGTTATAGAAAGAGAAGTGTCTGTTCTGTTTTGGTCAATGGGAAGTGTGATTTAATTTAATTCACAATCAGTGATCACAAAAAAGACAGTCCATGTATTGTATAATAAAGAGCTTGACAATGGGTGCATACCCCGTTCGGTTGACCAGTGACTTTTTAACTCTGAAGTTTGCATTTGTTTGAGTGTATGTTTATATTATTTTATAAAATACAACAAACACACATACCTCTGATGAAATCTAGTATAATGCTTTAATAAAAACGTTACACCATGCATTTTTCTGCCTTCTTTTAAAAAACAACTAACAAACCAGCTTCACAATGATCCATACTACTCAATTGCCTACTGAAGCAACAACAGCATCACTTATTACTTACCATTACTGAATGGCCCCATGTGAATAATACAGTGTGAATTAGGGTCTGTGCCACTGCCCTGCAGTTTTAATTTTTCAACAAAAAAATCTCCAAACGAAAAGAGAAAATGCAAAAGGAAAGATTTAAATAAAACATATTTCAATAAAACAGTCACATGACTTTGCTTTTGTCCCTGTGAGTATCACACTCAGGGGAAAGCAGTTAATTGGTCCCCATAAGGTTTTTTCCCTATCCTCAGGATGCACTGGGCCAGTTTGTGTCCAAGTGGGAAAGTGACAGTTAATTAGGTCCAAGTATGAAAGTGACTGTTAATTAGGTACACAATACCCCCACCCACCCCCTTTGTGGCAATTGGACCCAAAGCCTTGATGAATAAACACCAGTCTGTGGACAAAAGAGTAAAATTAAATGATACAAAATGTTGCATCAGGATTGAAGCTGGGGTTTTTTTGTTTCTAAATAAGTAAGTTTAAAAAATGTAAACTTAATTGTTTGACCTTTTCTTCTGCAGCATCACTTTAGAATGTGGCTTATTTCATTTCTGTGAAACACGTGGGTCGACATGTTTGTTGTGGAAATGGTGTAATACCAGACGTTTCAGAAGTATTCGGAAAATCTGATTTTCAATGTCTAATAAAAACTACAAGATGCAACCATTTTACAAAAGTAAATAAATACATACCTGCTAATGTCACATTGTGTGTGTATGTGTGGGTTTTTACGTATATTTGTATTTTATGTCTCTGCCTTGTAGCGAAGGCATCCCCATGCTATGGATTAACGACAGATAACATACAGGACCTGGAGCTGGGTTCTATAAATGGTTGATTGTATGTTTTATCTTGTGTTTTTCTTATAACCGCCATACTTAACCTCTTGCTGCCAAACGCCCCCTAGCGGTAACGCGGGCGTTACGGAAATTATTAAATTATACATTTCATTAATATAATAATATATAATAAACTGCTCACCTCAATATTTTGATTAAATATATCCATTCCTTCTGGGAAAGTGGTTTTTAAGCCCAAAACGTCGAGACAAAACTTCGTAAATAACGTTGGAGAAACTGACCTAATTCTCAACCATGTATTGCAGCTTGATGTCACACCATAAACAATGTGCTGGTAAACTGTTCTGCTTAATTGTATTTCACAAAACTTTGGTTTGAAAAATCATTATACCTTTAGGCTTCAAAAAAAATACTTTAAAACTTTCATACGGCTGTACATGATTTTTTTCCAATTTTAAACCGACTTGTGCTTTTTTGCACTTGATTACGACTCGTTCGGCTGTGTTCAGTTTGGCGTTGTGAAACTCAGCCAGTTTCTGGAGTACCAATCCCGTGGCTTAGTATATGTTAGCCAGAGTGGTTTTGTACTTGTTTGCAGAGATTTATGCAAAACCGTTGTCAATTGGGTGTATTTCTTTGACTGATAGCACAATAGGCCTATCTGAAGTGGGAAAAACTGTCTTCGACCCGCCTCCACTGCGAGTATTATTTGCTTTCCATTGGGTTTTAAAACTGTCTGTCAAATATTCCAGCCAATAGCCAAGACTCTTATCTTTCAAAGAAGCCCTCATTCAACACAAAGCCGTTGTAAATCAAGGAAATACAACCCTGCGTAAGAGGAAGAGGCAACCAAGCGTAATTATCGAACCAAGATGGCGCAGTGTTTTTACCTTGTAGCGTAGCTCGCTACATTCCGTTTAGCAAAGCACAATTCATGAGGTAACTGCTCTGTTTATCTTTTTACTTTACAGTCTTTGGTTAGTTATGTCTAGGTTATTCAGGAGTTTCTCTGTGCAGCAGGTCCTAGCCCAAATATGGTTTTGCGGTCTCAGTGACGCAGCGTGATATAAGGTAACAGATTATTTTGCCGGTATACCAGTGCGAATTCACTGTTATGTATAAAACGAATCCCTCTGAATTAAATGAATATAGCTAACATTAGTCAAGTCAAGTAAAGTCAAGTTTATTTGTATAGCACATTTCATACACAAGGCAACTCAAAGTGCTTTACATAAGACATAGAAAGACATTATATAAAAAGTTAATTAGAATTGAACAATGTTAATAAGAAGTTAAAACAGTTATAATAAAACACACTACTGGTTGGTCCCACAAAACAAATACCCCAACAAACACTCCTACCACAAACAGCCTGCTACCTGCCATCTGCTACGCACCGTACAGCCTCTCTCTCTGGGTGATAGTATACCTGCCAGCTCTGCTGCAGGTGCCTGCCAGCTACGCTGCAGGACTTTTGTAAAAATATTAGCCCATGGGTGGGAGCAGCATACAGCCTCCACAGTTTGAATCACTCCACAGAGTGATGGACCCGTCGGTCACTAATCAAACTTTTAACTTGCGAGCCCCTAGTGGTTGAGACGCAGGCGTCTCAATTTTAAAAACATCACATATGCGTTGCTAGTTCCATGAGAATACGGATTTTATAACCATAAACCACATATCATCATAATTAGTACTTAATATCCTATCAGCGTGCGAGATATCACGTTCCTATCTGCCACCATTAGCTTGTAATTCATGAAAGTAGCATGCTATGCTGCTACACTGTTTTCTACAATGGACCCGACCACATGTAAGACAGCAGACATTTAAACATATTTGAGAGTTAATTAAAGTTTTTATTTTATCACCAAAAAATCGTTTACTATCACAGCCGCAAGAAACACCTTCCAAGATCCTGAATACACACAAGTAAAACTGTCAACATGCCTACTCACTCCACAGGAAAAAAAACGAGTGGTATTTGTTTGTCACCACATAACTTTCGTTTGCTATAAAAAGCTCCGGTAAAATATGAAATTAAGTCGTAACCTTACCTTTGGTTATGAAGATTAAGATGTCCCCTGCAAGAATCTGAGGTTATTTTTTGCCTTGGTTGACCCGTTTTTAAGATTCAATCCTTGTTTCAACATGTGTCCATGCTCCAAAATAGCCGTGCGTAAATGATCACATTCAAAAGAAGCGCTAGTAAATCCTTCAGACAAACTTGATTTTAATTGACACATATCGTCCAATAGAGCACATCCTAAGCTTTCTAAAATGGTATGGCATGCCCATAGGTAGATTTAACCAGCTGATCGCTATCCATGCGTAACACAGGACTAGGTTGCACACATTCGGAAGCCATTTTGGATCACAATTCGGCCTGCTTCATTACGCGGAGATTCGAATAATTTTTTTTAAAAACAACACAGCCATTTTCGAACTTGTAATTTTTATTTTATATATATATATATGATGGCGAAAAATATATGCCCCTGTCGGATGTAGCGGAGGAGATTTTTAGGAGTGAGTCGGAGGGAGAGAGTGAAAGTGGCTCTGACGCTGAAAGCAAAGACTGGTGTCGAAGATGCTTTTGCCCAGGGCGAAGATGTGGCTGTTGACATGTAAGTATTAAATGTATTAAATTAATAACTTTATTTGTGCATAGGTTTAATTTTAGTCACAGTAGCCATGTAAAATATAGCATTTATTATCTAATTTCTTGTGGCTAAATGGCATGTCATATCATGTATTGTATAATTATATACTAGGGATAGCTGCTACATTATGGGAAGGATGTGCTTTGTCTTGTCTGTTCTGTAGTGATCTTGATGACGTCTCTGTATGCACTTATTGTACGTCGCTTTGGATAAAAGCGTCGGCTAAATTAATGTAATGTATAAGTAGGCGTGTTGATACATAGCTTAGCCATGCATTAGCATGCATCGTATCTTTAGCACACCAGCATAAATGGGCCATAAACTAACCTATGACATTGTTGCTGGTTGTCAATGGTAATCAATTTTTCAATGACATTTTTTTAATTATATAGCGCTTTTCACAGACGACTGTCACAAAGACGCTTTACAGAACAGAAAGGGGAAATAGGAAATGCCAGCTCTAAGCCCCCAGATAGCAGAGGTAAAAACTCTCTAGTAGGGAGAGAAAACCCTCATACAGTGTCACTGGTTGGCATTGATTTTTGTGATATTTATAAGACTTAAGAACTTAATTTAGAAAAGAATTACAAAAAGTAATTACTTTTGTAATTCTAATAAATATTTGTAATTCTTAAAGGGGAAAATGTATATTGTAAGAAGGGTAGGTCAAATAAGCTAAGGCTTCTTCCTACACCTTTTCAGTCAAATTACTTATTTAATTACACTACTCACAAAAAGTTAGGGATATTTGGCTTTCGGGTGAAATTTATGGAAAATGTAAGTTCACGCTACAGTGATATTATACGTATCATGAAAGTAGGGCATTTAAGTAGAAGCATGCAATGGTGATTTCCTCATCTCAAACAATTTATTGAAACAAAAGCCAACAACAGTGGTGGGTATACCACAACAAAAATGTCAATGTCTCAATAACTTGTCATGTGCCCTTGAGCATCAATTACAGCTTGACAACGACGTCTCATGCTGTTCACAAGTCGACTTATTGTCTGCTGAGGCATGGCATCCCACTCTTCTTGAAGGGCGGCCCTCAGGTCATTGAGGTTCTGGGGTACAGAGTTACGAGCCTCTACACGGTGAGTCAGCTGATCCCATAGGTTTTCTATGGGATTCAGGTCTGGAGAAAGTGCAGGCCACTCCATTTGAGGTACCCCAGTCTCCAGCAGCCTTTCCCTAATGATGCGACCTCGATGAGCTGGAGCATTGTCGTCCATGAAGATGAAATTAGGCCTGTGTTGTTCATGCAGGGGCACAATGACTGGATTAATGATGTTATTCAGGTAGTATGGGCTTGTCACTGTACCATTCACAAAGTGTAGGGCAGTTCTGTATTGACTAGACACACCTGCCCACACTGTAACACCGCCACCACCAAAGGGTCGTCTGGTGACAACAGTGGCTGATGCATAGCGCTCTCCTTGACGTCTCCAACATCGTTGGCGGCCATCATTTCTGCTCAACGTGAATCGACTTTCATCAGAGAACAGCACTGAGGCCCACTGGTCCCTCGTCCAGCGTAAATGCTCCCTGGCCCATGCAAGACGATGACGCCTGTGCCTGGTGGTGTGGTCAGGTACCCTTGCAGGTCGTCTAGCACGCAGACCACGCTGATGTAAACGGTTTCGAATGGTCTGACGTGACACTTGGGTGCCTCTCACCTCCCTTAAATGTGCCTGGAGTTGAGTGGCATTCATCATCCGGTTCCGCAGGGCACTGTTCACAATGAAGCGGTCATCAGTGTGGGATGTGGCCAAAGGACGTCCACTTCTATGCCTTTCTGTGACTCTTCCAGTCTCTCTGTATCTCTGTTGCAACCTGCTGATGACACTCTGTGACACTCTAAGCTCAGTGGCCACTTCCCTCTGAGAACATCCTGTTTGAAGCCTCGCAATGGCGAGGTACTGTTGATCAATTGTTAGGTGTCGTCTTGGTCTCATGATGTCAAAATGTGAACAGCATGATGAAGAGGACTGTTTAAATACCAATTCTAATTGAACCAGGAAATTTATTAGTCGATTCATGGATCAAACAACTGTTGTGAATTTTGCCGTTCAGCTCCTTGTTAGAGAACAGCAAGTTGTGCAAAAAGTACTGAAACATTGAATAGTTGGACATGTGCATTCAAAAGTTTAGAGAAGGTCAAATTAATTTCACCTGTAAAGGTTATAGTGCATTTTAGGTTCATCCTGAAATTTCACCCGAAAGCCGAATATCCCTAACTTTTTGTGAGTAGTGTATATCTTTGTACACACATCTTTGTAAAGAAAATGTTAATAACCGAAATAAACTAAACTACCTTAATTTAGGGTAAATTTTAATCACAGTCTCTATGTCAAATGTAGCATTTATTTAATTTTTTTGGAAAAGCCTAGCATTTTCATTTTTGATTCGCAACATAGTACATTATGTGGCTCTTATTGTACACTTTATTTTGATTTCTTTTAAATAATTCAGGGTAGAAAATGCTTAAGCTCTGGACAGTCCTGGACCCTCTGCTCCTGCTCCTGCACCTGCACCTGCTCCTCACCCCCGCACGACTCACGTCAAGGAGGCCCTGCTCTCGTTCACCGCGAGGAGCTAAAACAAGACCAAGCGAGCCAGAGCCCGAGTCTGAGGACGGATGGCACAACATGGCGGATGAGGATGAAGAGCCTCATCAGTTCCCCTTCTGCCCCCGGAGGACCCCAGAAGTGCAGCTGGACCATCAGCAAGACTACAGCCCCCTGGATCTCTTTCGGCTGTTCTTTAGCACAGATGTCCTCAAGCTCCTCTGTGACAACACAAATGGCAACGCAGCCCGCAAACATGCTCAGGGACTGCATACGCCATGGTCTGATGTGGATGCTGAGGACATGCTAAAATATCTGTCCATCGTCCTGTACCTGGGTCTTGTCCCTCGTCCACGTCATAGGAGGTGGTAACAGCACACTATATCCTCTCCAGTCAACGCTGCAACATACATTTTCTATTCAAAATTGTGCTGGCTAGTGGGGTTCCGGTGGAAAAATAAATTTTTGGAACCACAAACTGAACTAGAGCTAATAAATGTATCACCCTCTGAATGTGAAGTGATTGTAATTATGTCCTACTACCACAAAGGACATAATAAAATGCTTCATTTGGACAAAAAAGCATTGTATTCATTTTCGGATAGGTTTTTGGACCCTTATATATCCAAACCCAAATTATTTGGAAAAAGGTGAAAATTCCCTCATGTAGTTGATACAAACATGTTTTTCTATGATCCAGAATACTTTATCTGTTGAAAAAAACTGATTATCTCTTGATTTACTGTGATGCACATTTTTATCCATTTGGATAGATTTGGAGACCCTAAGGGACACCAGGATACACAGTTTACAAATTAGCTTATAGAACCTGAGTAGATTCACATATCCCCCTAAAATTCTGTACACATGTTGACAAGTGGTGTGTGCACCAGGAAATGGAAAGTATGACCTGTTTTACATCTTTGCCTTTCAGAGGTTCACTGTAAACTAAGAATTACAACCTCGTTTTTTTTTTTTTTTGCAAAAGGTTTGTGCATTTACAGCCCATAATGTATGTAAAGATTATGAAATGTAATTATTTTAAGCTAAGACACACAAATGTACAAGGGTCTTCTTCAATTTAAGCCATTAAACAAGTGTGTGTGGTGAGCATAACTGTAGTTATTAAGGCTTAAACAGAAAAGTGAAAACAGGCGAAAATTGGCATCTGCACTAACATGTTAATCAAACTTTTAAGTTGAGCGGACTCTTTATAGAGGACTTTTCAAGTGCTCAACAGATAACAGGCAACAACTGAACATCAGATAACAGTATTTATCTAAGTATATGCGGTGCAGAAAAAGAAAGAATAAAAAAAATAATAAAGAGATAAAAAATAAATAAAAGATAAAACAGCTTTAAAGGATAAATAAGCTTAAAAATCAATAAATTAGAAAAGAATAAAAGAAAAGATAGAAGTGCCTCTGTCTTTTTAATACACAGACAGGAGCTAATGGAACACTCTAAGATAAATAACACAAGAAACAATAGTTAAAAATACCAGCTGGGCTTAATAAAAGTACAATAAAATGCAGTACAATGCAGCAAAATTTCAGACAAAGGCCCGTGAGAAGAGCAAAGTTTTCAGACCAGATTTAAAAGACATAATACAAGAGGCATGTCTAAGGTCGTAGGGTAGTAGGTTCCAGCTATGGGTAGCGTAAAAACTAAAGGCTGCCTCCCCATTTTTTGTTTTAACCTTAGGCACAATGAGCTGATCCGATCCCAAAGATCTAAGAGATCTGTTAGAGATCTTATATTGTAACAATGGCAAGCTAGCCAGCAAACTTACACATAGCAGCTAGCTATCTATTTGTGTCTGAGACGAGCTGTTCCGAGTTTCTTTTGAATGCAATGGCGTCAGAAGGGTTTGTTTTGTTCCACATGAGTAAATTGTTCTGTAAGCAGTACAGCAGGCTCTGCAGGTAAACAAATGAGCAATTTATGCATGACCTAACACGAGGGAGAGATAACATGAGGATGAGTTTGTTGTTGTTGATTATTATGCAGGGGTTTATTTTATCTAGGGTGGACATTTGATTTTATATACCTGGACTAATTTCTGGCTAATGAGGCAGAGCTTTTTGGGGACCACGGCTAGGCTAGTTAGTTGTGTAATATGAAACACACCAAAAACACATCTAAAAATTAACTTTTATTGCCAATTATCAGATTTTATTGTAAATCTTAAAAAATAAATTATATTGAGACTTTTCTGGAACCTGGGCCATTTTGCACAATTTGGCACAATTTGTGCCAACTTTGGTAACCGAAATGGTTCACCTGAAAAAAAGCTCTGTAGAATTTGAATGATTTGAGATATTGACACCATATCTTTAGCAGAGATAGGCAGCATATTGAGGAATCACAAAGAGTAGTTATTTCCTCCATAGCTCTTGTAGCTCATCAGGTAAAAAATCTGAAATTTGAATTTAGGTACCCGTTTTTTGTTATTTCACAATTTCTGTACATAAATTGTTGTAGTTAAGTAGCAAGAAGTGTATGTATATGAATTATGACTACTTAGTCATAATAGTGCAGTTCTCTGTTTTAATAAAAGCTATGAACCATATTTGTAGCCTTTACAGTTTTTGAGATAAACAGCTTTGTTTGTCACTAGTAAAAACAGGCGAGAATTGGTATATTTTGCCCTTGGTATTAAGAGGTTAATGAAACTCCACTTTTACATTTTAAAGGGGAATTCTACCCAAAAACAACATTAACCTTAGTGAACAGATCAAGGCACAACTAATTAAGTCTTTCTTTGTGGCTGGCCCAAGAAAAATTCTAAATTATTTGAATATAAAGTTGAAAATTCGGTAGAGGCGTACGTCATTTTGACATATACCTCTACCACTTCCTCGTTTTTGAAAGTTTTCAAGTGGGCGTGTAAATTACATAGCAAGTAGGCGGAGCCAGCGAGGGAAGAATTGCTGCCTGCATCTCACTGTTCTGAATAGCGACACATCGTAGATCAAGCTTACTGTCATGGTTTCTGGCAGCCAGCTATTGTTTCTGCGATCGTTCTTTCTTTCATCGGGGCAATCTATCGGATGTTTCCGCCTCCATTTCGGTGTTTGAATCTCACCCGGCAATTATTCCTTTCACCTGTTTTTGTAAGGGGGAGTGAACGGTTCGGAGAACTAAACGCCACAACCGAGGAATCTGAAAGCGTATCTCGTTAGAAATATGCCACTAAGCGGACAGCTCAGCAGTAACAGGGGATGTGAAATAAAATAATGGGAATAAAAAGCTCCCGGCGTAAGCCAACACAACAACCCCAAAAGAGGGCAAACTCGGCAATCGCGAGTAGTAAACAACAAAGGAACCTCACGCACTCACACAAGGGGCGTAAAACTAGAGGTCAGAGAAAAACAAAAGTAAGCCCGTGTAACAAGGGTGAAAGAAACGAAAATAGAAAAATAAGGAATATAAAAGGATAAAGAGAGAAGGAAACAAAAAGACAAAATAAATCTTTACCCTAACTCTTTAACCGGACTACCTACGTTTCTGACGAGTAACAACCAGAAACACAGAGACCGCTATCCTTTACCTTTACCGACTCCGATAGTCAAAAGCCAAGACAATATCGAAGCGTCGGAAATGCGGAAGTCCTAGGATATTTATAACCGGCAGGAAATTCAAAACAGGTGAAAGGAATAATTGCCGGGCGAGATTCAAACACTGAAACGGATGCGGAAAAATCTGATAGATTGCCCCGATGTCATCAAACAGAAGAATGACCGCAGAAACAACAGCAGGCTGCCAGAAACCATGACAGGACCCCCATTCTAAGGAACGACCACAGGCGATTCCTCAGCCCTGTTTCTGCGGAAGTCCCTAATAAGTGTAGGGTCCAAGATGTTTTTGGAGGAGACCCAGCAACGCTCCTCAGGACCATAACCCTCCCAGTCTACTAAAACCTGGAATCCTCTGCCCACACGCCTCTCTGCCAAAATACGCCGAACGTTATATACCGGACCCCCCTCCATGAACCGGGGAGCAGGTGGCGGTTTGTCGGCCGGGGCGAGAGCACTAACCACCAACGGTTTCAACCGGGAGACATGTAAGGTAGGGTGGATGCGCATAGAGCATGGCAGTTGAAGGTGCACAGTGACAGGGTTAATTTTACGGATTATTTTAAAAGGACCCACGAATCGCGGTGCGAGTTTGCGGGACTCCACCCGCAGAGGCAGGTCCCGTGTAGCTAGCCATACTCGTTGACTAACCCGATAAGAGGGAGCCGGACGACGACGCCTGTCGGCAGCGACCTTCTGTTTAGCTGAAGCGCGAAGGAGCGAAACGCGCACACGCTTCCAGACTGCTCGACACCTCGGAACAAATGACCCTGCTGATGGTACCTCCACATTTCTCTCCAACTCAGGAAATAAGGGAGGCTGATACCCCAGCTGAGCTTCAAAGGGAGAGAGACCTGTGGAAGCGTTGCGCAGCGTGTTGTGGGCGTACTCCGCCCAGGCGAGATGGCGACTCCATGATGTAGGTTTGGAGGCCGCCAAGCACCGGAGTGTGTTCTCCAGGGACTGATTAGTGCGCTCTGTCTGACCATTAGTCTCCAGGTGGAAACCGGAAGACAGACTGACCGACGCCCCTAGTAAGGTGCAAAAAGAGCGCCAGAACATAGCGGTGAACTGAGAGCCGCGGTCGGACACCACGTCCAGAGGAAGGCCGTGCACCCTAAAAACATTGTCCACCATCAGTCGGGCGGTCTCTGGTGCTGATGGCAGCTTGGGTAGGGCGATGAAGTGTGCCGCCTTGACCACAACCAGGATCACCGTGTTGCCCTGGGACGCAGGCAACCCGGTAACAAAGTCGAGGGCGACACGGCTGCAAGGACGGCTGGGAACGGGTAAGGGGCGTAAGAGGCCAGCGGGTGGGAGACGAGATCCCTTGCTGCGGGCACAGACCGAACAAGCGGCGACAAATTCCCGCACGTCGCTCTCCATATTAGACCACCAAAAGCGCCGCAACAAAAATACCCTAGTCCGGTGGACGCCAGGACTTTTTTACGTCGTAATTTCTCTTGGCAGGTGTTAAGGCATGAGAGAAATACGCGCATGGGTGCGTTTTACAGTCCAGCGGGGAGTACTGGGACAGAATGGCTCCCACACCCAGCTCTGAAGCATCCACCTCTACCACAAAGGGGAGGGAGGGATTGGGAGTTAAAATCAGCATTTACTTCAGTTATTTCAGAGAATGAGTGGAGTGGCTTGACTCGAGGAATCCGACAGTTGTAGCCCATGTCCCGGATACGTCTGTACGTGGTGGTTTTTGAAGCACTGACTCCAGCCTCAGTCCACTCCCTCTGCATCTCCGCCAAATTTTGGAATCGTCTTTGCTTGACAATCCGCTGAAGCCTACGGTCATCTCTTTTGCTTGTGCACCTTCTCCTGCCACATTTTTCCCTTCCACTAAACTTTCTATTGATATGCTTGGACACTGCACTCTGTGAACAGCCAGCCTCCTTAGCGATGACCTTTTGTGGCTTACCCATCTTCTGGTGGGTGTCAATGATGGTCTTCTGGCCAATTGTCAAGTCTGCAGTCTTCCCCATACTGAACCAAACTGAGATAAACTTTGCAGGTGTTTTGAGTAAATTAGATGATAGTGTGACACTCAGTCTAAAACATTCATTCTCTGAAATAACTGAAGTAAATGCTGATTTTCGACACACTATTCTAATTTCTTGAAATACTGTTTTGGGGGTTTTCTGGAGCTGTAAGCCAAAATTATGAAAAATGAAACAAATAAAGGCTAGAAATATTTCACTTTGTGCGTAATGAATCTATAATCTATGAAAGTTTCACTTTTTGAATGGAATTATGGATAAAAAACTTTTCCATGATATTCAAATTTTTTGGAAAGGATCTGTATATACATTTCCTGGATCATAAACTCCATGTCCACAAGTTTTGCTAAATCTGAGGATGATATGCAGAACTACTAAAGGTCTATGATGCAAAATATAGCAGTGTACCCTGTTGTCCATTAGTGTCGCCACATCTATCCAAATGGCTAAATTGTGCACTGCTCTAAATAAAAAAAAATTATGATATACACTGCCCGGCCAAAAAAAAAGTTGCAGTTGCATCAGTCATGCATAGTGCCCACTGTACAAGCCTCTGGAGGCAGTGTTATTATCTGGGGTTGCTTCAATTGGTCAGGTCTAGGCTCAGCAACGTTATGCAGCAATAAAATGAAGTCAGCTGAGTACCTGAATGTACTGAATGACCAGGTTATCCCATCAATGGGCATATTCCAGGACGACAATGCCAAGATTCATCGGGCTCAAATTGTGAAAGAGTGGTTCAGGGAGCATGAGGAATCATTTTCACACATGAATTGGCCACCAGAGTCCTGACCTTAACCCCATTGAAAGTCTTTGGGATCTGCTGGAGAAGACTTCACGGAGTGGTTCGACTCTCCCGTCGTCAATACAAGATCTCGGCCAAAAATGAATGCAAGTCTGGACGGAAATAAATGTTGTGACGTTGCATAAGGTTGTCGAAACAATGCCACGACGAATGCACACCATAATCAAAGCTAAAGGCGGTCCAACAAAATATTACAGTGTGCGACTTTTTTTTTGGCCGGGCAGTGTATTTAACTACAAATCAACAGTTTTGGCTCACTTTTGCATAATTTTCAAGTGGGAATTACTATATTTTCATCAGTATAGGGGGGTAGATATCTATGGGTCCAAAACCCCTATGCAAAACATGTCATAAAATGAATAAAAGTTGTTTTGTCCATTATAAAGCATATACATGTCCTCCTTCTGATGGCTTAAGATAAAAAAACATTGATATCACAGTGTTACATACACCTAAATATGTTGCCTAATCATTCACTTTTGTACCTCAATAAAACATCACTTGTCCCTGTACTCTACAGTATGTATACTTTTGTCCTGGGATTGCATTTTTCTGTAGTTTTTTTAATTCTTTAAATTTTCCTATTCATAATGACTCCAAGGAAATTTTTACCTTAATCTACCACATATCAGCGCACAGTAAATTGGAATGAGCATTTGTCATGCCCTAAGAGACAAGTATGTACGATAACATGAACATAAAATAGTATTCCACCATCTGCAAAATGCTGCCAAATAGAGAGCTGCACGGGAATGGGGACAGCGGTAATACCGCAGAATTTTGTGGTAATCCGCGGGTTTGGGGGCAAAATAAAAAATATTCCCACGGTGACAGCGGGAATGGGGATGGGCTTTACGGTGTTCCCGCAGGAACGATAATGGCATGTACGTTAGCACCGCGGTAATGGTCATGACATATTTTCGTCATTATTGAGTTGCACTAGTAACAGTGACAAAATCTTCTGCCAATAATCATGGAGATGCAAAAGGCTGACACACAAGTACTCATTCATCTTAACAGTGACTGTCTAGTTTGTGTGGAACACACAAAAAAAAGTGTGTATGGAAAGAGTTTGCTTTGATTAAAGTTGACGGGAATATTGTTGCAACAAATAGCCGATCGAGAGCTCTCGTGATGGAACCGGTGGTCTGTGGGATCACATTAATGCATGCTCGGTGCTCAGATTAAACACATCCAGTAGCCTAACATTACGCGCATCACCGATTTCCCAGGTTTAATTTTAAGGAAGCTAGAGCTGCCCGCTAGTGCCAAGAGCGAAATGACAGACGCAATCGTTCACGTGTGCTACAAATAAGGTAATATGTTATTTAATCGTTATTTAATGAGTTATGTGCAGGTTATTATTATTATAAATGTCTCTGAAGTGTCAGCTAGAGATTTAGAACATCCCTTTTCCTTTAAATCCCAGAGAACTTTGAGAAAATCTATACTTTTGGTTAATTTGAACAGATTTCACATTTTCTTATTGTCTGCAATATGAGCAACAAAGTGCTGAGCATATTTAGCATGCACAATGACTATTTGTACATAAACAGGGGGTCATAAAAATAGTTTAATTGGAAAATTTTTAATAATTGTAAAGATAACAAAGGATATAAATAAACATTTCAGCATGACATTACATTCTATAGGGTTTGGAAATCTTGTTACATTTTACAGTAGCCTACTGTTTCCATAGATACGTTTTCTGGTATTGACAAAGGCATTTTCAAACGTAAAAAAACATTCCTATGAAAATATGAATTGCTTCTGTTGCTCTAGTCAAAAATAATTTAATAAAAAATACTAAAACATGCAAGGACAAATGTTTAAATTATGTGCACGCGGGGACGGGGTGGGAATAGGGTTTGGGATGCCGGGGACGGGGTGGGAATGGGGTTTGGGATGCCGGGGAGGGAATGGGGTTTGGGATGCCGAGGACGGGGTGGGAATGGGGTTTGGGATGCCGGGGACGGGGTGGGAATGGGGTTTGGGATGCCGGGGACAGGGTGGGAATGGGGTCAGGGATGACGGGGTGGGAATGGGGTTAGGGATGCCGGGGACGGGGTAGGAATGGGGTTAGGGATGCCGGGGACGGGCGATGGCTTGGTCCTGCAGGTTCCTCCTGTACAACATCAGGAGGATTCGACCGTACCTGACCACCTACTCCACCCAGCTTCTTGTCCAGACCATGGTCACCTCACGCCTGGACTACTGCAACTCCCTGCTCGCTAGCCTACCAGCCTGTGCCATTCTGCCTCTTCAACTGATCCAGAATGCAGCTGCCCGGCTTGTGTTCAACCTCCCGACATTTTCCCATGTAACCCCCCTGCTGAGGTCACTCCACTGGCTGCCAGATGCAGCCAGGATCAGGTTCAAAGTTCTGACCCTGGCCTACACTGCAGCCAATAGGACAGGCCCCGCCTACCTGCAGGACTTAATCTAGAACTATGTTCCTGCTCGACCACTTCGCTCTTCTACAGCAGGGCGACTGGCACTTCCCCCCCCCTCCGTGTCAAAGGCTCTCGCTCGTCCCGACTGCGGAGTTTTTCCACCTTAGCTCCTCAGTGGTGGAATGAACTTCCCATTCCCCTACGTTCTACTCCAACCCTGCCTGCATTCTGTCGAGGCCTGAAGACACACCTCTTCAGACTCCACCTTGACTGATATTCTAACCTAGGAATATCAGTTCCCTGTGTTTACAAGTTCCCTGTGTTTTTCCTGTCTGTTTATTATAGTTTATAATAGTATTTAGAATTGAAGTGTAGTATTGCTGATTTACCCACAGCTTACTGTGAACTACAGTCAAAGTTCATTACTAGGGATAGCTGCTACATTATGGGAAGGATGTGCTTTGTCTTGTCTGTTCTGTAGTGATCTTGATGATGTCTCTGTATGCACTTACTGTACGTCGCTTTGGATAAAAGCGTCTGCTAAATGAATGTAATGGTTAGGGATGCCGGGGACGGGGTGGGAATGGGGTTTGGGATGACGGGGACGGTCGGGACGGGGACAGAATTTTGTCCCCGTGCAGCTCTCTACTGCCACACGATCCCATCCTTTTAAAAAAAAGTTTTTTAAACCAAGTAACGTTATTAGTTGATATATTTTAATTATGTTATTTATCCCCTACCCCAAAACTAGTGTTATTAATTGAATATGGAAGGAATATTTCATAACATGTAGCTAGTTAAAAGGATTTTATAAGCAACATGCAGTTGCCTCCCCCCAGCCAGCACTTACCTTCTCTCCCACTCTCCCATTCACAACTTATTTTGATGAGCTGAGTAACGTTAGACAAATGGCTCCTAGTATACAATTTTGAACTGGCGCTCAAGGGCGGTATAGAAAAATTGGGGAAGGACAAAAGAACACGGGATAAAGGTATGTGATTGTTATTAATCTGTATCTACGTTAGTTAACCACCTAGCTAGCTTAACCCATGTTAGCCGACATTAGCTAATGTTAGTTGTTGCTCAAAGTAAACTGAAGATAGCAACATCCAAAAGCAAATTTTAACCTGCCAAGTTGTAAATTAAAGAATGCATTATTAATTTTCGCTGAACCGTTTTTCATTAGAACAACTAGCTAGCACCTGATTGCAAGCATCCTTGATTGCAAAGTTAGCTTTGCTTGTTAGCTAGCTAGCTACCAGTCGTTTTTTCTTGCAACAATAAGTCCTGGTTTTGATTTTGAACAAATTAAACTGAACATAGCCAAAGTTCATCTTAACCTGCCAAGCTGGCTAGAAAGTAATAAATGCATTATAACATTTAGATGCTGATTCTGTAACGTTTTTCATTAGAACATGCTCGTTGTTTTCACACTGCTTGCTAGCCAACCTGAGTAGGATTGTAAGCATCATTTAATCTTCTTGATTGTAAGGCTATCTTTGCTTGTTAGCTACCTACCAATGTTTTTTCCCAACATTAAAGTCATGTTTTGATTTTGAACTAATAAAACTGAACATAGCCACAACTAATTTTAACCTGGCAAGCTGGCTAGAAAGTAATGAATGCAGGTATTTGTAAAGGCTAGCTTTGCTTATTAGCAAGCTACCAATGTTTTCTTGCAACATTAAAGGTTGTATCAGCGATTTTGGGTGGAAACATAAATGATCACATTCATCTGATTTTTCCTCACGATCCGCTAGCTGCCCGCCCCATAAGCAGGCCGTTAAAAAACCGCGTCTCTGTAGGCAGCCTATGCTCCGAGATCGTACACAAAAACAAATGGTACTACCAACCACTCAAAACCAAAATAAACAGTATTCCAACCAATCACAATGATCTGCACAAACGCTAATACTCTTATCTCGCTGAAATCTTGACGAATTTACAAACGGTTTGGTTTCTTACAAACGTTATTAACGTGGTTATAATTCTGGATGCTTGAAAACTATTTTTTAAAACATAACATAATTATTCATAAGTATGTTTGTTTGGGATTTCGCTTCAGAAGTGACGTCACCCAAAATCGCTGATACAACCTTTAAATGTGTGTTTTGATTTATTATTTAATACATAACATATGAAATTGCCCCAAATAGTTTCAGGCTTACCATTTGCTTTCTATCTATGTTAAATTGTATTTGGATAATTGGATAATTTGTATATTTGTGTTCATTCAGTTGTGAGCGATGTGTGTGATGTGGTGGTTGAGCTGGGAGTTTTCTGGGGCCACAACAAAATCTTGTTTAGGGCCACCAAAATCCTAGGGCCGGCCCTGATGCCCCTGTCCCAGATTTTTTGGGATGTGTTGCAGGCATCAAATTTAGAATGAGTGTATCTTTACAAAAAACAATAAAGTTGATTAGTTAAAACATTAACATAATCAGAGATGGCTAACTTAAAGGAGAAGTTCTGTATTTAGCATGGTAAGCCCTGTTATAAGGTTACTTACGATCATATACATCGGTCCATATCAACATTTTGACAAACTGCAGTCTTGAGATATATTGCTTTTTGCTCATATCACAGCTAACTTACACAATGTATCTGGATGGGCATATAGAAAATGCTTCAAAAAACACCATAAACTTTCATTTTCAAAGACGGGAAACTCACCGAGTGGTCACTGGAGTCCGTTGATGTTCTGACACAAAAAATCGTCGGAAATGATGCTTCGTATCGGGTTTTATTTATCATTTCATTAAATCCATTGACTTGTATAGACACCAAAGGAGGTTTAGATAGAATACGCCGTATTCTAACTTGTGTTGCGCAGGTGCTTATCTCAAAATGTGGGTGGTACAGGGAATGATATTATAATTAACTGCTTCTTGTATCTGCCCCCCGGGTTGCCAGGTATCTACTAAAAAAAATGTTTGTGGGGTTATGCATTTTCAAAGTGGCAATGGAAAATGCCTTTAATAACCGCATTTTCCTTTTGGAAAATCCAGCCTTTGCACATCGTAGTTGCTCTTGCGTTTCGTGTTATTGTGCTTTTAAGTGGTGGCAATTATTTATCCGTGCTTGCGAAGTGTTTCACACAGCTGTTAGCCAATTGCAATCAGCTGTGCGCATTTCAAAAGACATCTGGAAGAGCGACTGCTATATAGACTGAAGTTACACATTAACTTATCAGAGTGCATCTTCTTTCCTGCGTATCAAGAGCTGTTTTAACCGTCCCGCGTAAGGTAGTGTCGTTTTTAAGCGTACTGGCCGCAGTTTGCGTGATTTTAATTAGACCTTGTTGAACGCTGATCATATTATTTGTATTGCTAGTTTGTGTTTGTTCCGCGTTTGGCTGTTTGTTAGATTGACTAGGCTGTTAGTTTTGTGTTATTGTGCTTTTAAGTGGTAGCAATTACTTATCTGTGATTGCGAAGTGTTTCACACAGCTGTTAGCCAATTGCAATCAGCTGTGCGCATTCCAAAAGACATCTGGACATCTCTTCCTTTCAGAACCCGCTTCCAACGACTTGGCCCTCCACGGCGACGCAACCCGTCCAACCTCCGCTACCCCTCGCTGACTCCCTGCGAGAATTTCACCGTCGCAGGGGGGCTCTGGAACTGCCAGTCTGCCACACGGAAAGCAGACTTCATCTCCGGCTATGCCTCCTTCCTGTCCCTCCAGTTTCTCGCCCTCACCGAAACCTGGATCACACCGGACAACACGGCAACTCCCGCTGCCCTCTCCTCCTCCTTCTCTTTCTCTCACATCCCCCGGTCGTCTGGTCGCAGAGGTGGTACTGGTTTGCTACTCTCCCCCTCATGGTCATTCTCTGTTCTCCCCCTCTCTGATATATCTATTACTAGTTTTGAATACCACTCTGTGATAATCAACCACCCTATTAACCTGTACATTATAGTTGTTTATTGCCCTCCAGGTCCCCTGGATGAGCTCGACACCCTGCTCAGCTCCTTCCCAGAGGACGGCACCCCGCTGATCCTCATGGGAGACTTCAACATCCATCTAGATGCCTCCCAGTCTGCAGCCTTCCTACCACTTCTCTGCTCCTTTGACCTCACCCTCCAACCCTCCCCCCCACCCACAAGGCTGGCAACCTCCTAGACCTGGTCTTCCAGAGGAACAGCCCCTGCTCTGATCTCACTGTTACCCCTCTCCATACCTCTGATGACCACTTAATTTATTTCTCTCTTCCTCTTGTTCCACACCGCCCCCCCCCCCTCCCCTCCCCCCACCCCCCACTGTCTCTGTCCGCCGTAACCTCTGCTCCCTCTCACCCTCCTCTCTTGCTCCCTGTGTCACTGCTTCCCTCCCCCCTCTCAAACCCTTCTCTCAACTCCCCATCGACTCTGCATCCGACACCCTGCTCACAGCTCTCTCCACATCACTTAACTCTCTCTGCCCTCTTGTCTCTAGGCCCACACGCCCATCTCCTCCCATGTCCGATGCCCTGCGCACCTCCAGGGCCGGTCTTCGCGCAGCAGAGAGGATGTGGAGGAAATCCAGACACGCATCAGACCTCTCCTCCTACCAGTCTCTCCTAGCGGCGTTCTCTACAGCAGTCACAGCTGCCAAGGTAACTTACTATCATGCTAAAATTCACAAATACAGTTCTAACCCCCGTCAATTGTTCTCCATCTTCTCCTCCCTCCTCAGCAAATCCCCTCCTGCACTTCAATCCTTCGCAGATTGCTTTGATGAGAAGATCGCAGACATCCGCAGCTCCTTCAGCCCCTCTCTCTATGCCCCCCCCCCCCCCCCCCCCCCCCCCCGTTTCCCCACTCCCCCTCCCCTCACGGACACTGTTTTCCACTCTCCTCCTCTCTCTACCCCTTCCGTGTCCCCCCCTGCTTCTCCACCTTTTCTCCCCTGTCTGATACCGATGTATCCCATCTCCTACTCTCCCATCGCCCCACTACCTGTGCCCTCACCCTATCCCTTCATCTCTCCTCCAGGCAATCACCCCAGATATCCTCCCGTTTGTGACCTCCCTGGTGAACTCCTCCCTGACCTCTGGCTGCTTCCCCTCATCCTTGAAGAGAGCCCACATCACCCCGATCCTGAAAAAACCCACGCTGGACCCCTCCAACATCCAAAACTACAGACCGGTATCTCTTCTTCCTTTCCTTTCCAAAACTATTGAACGTGCTGTTTCTAACCAACTGTCTTCTTTCCTTACCCAGAACAACCTACTAGACCCCCACCAGTCCAGCTTCAGACCTGGCCACTCAACGGAAATCGCAGTCCTCTCCGTCAGCGAGATGCTTCACGCAGCTCGGACAGCCTCCCTCTCCTCTGTGCTAATACTCCTAGACCTCTCTGCCACCTTCGACACCGTAGATCACTCCATCCTCCTGTTGTCCCTGTCTGCAGCGGGAATCTGCGGCTCGGCCCTGGCCTGGATTGAGTCCTACCTCTCGGAGCGCTCCTCCCAGGTTGCCTGAGCTGGTAAAGTATCGGCACCCTGTCCCCTTACCACAGGAGTCCCCCAGGGCTCAGTCCTTGGTCCCCTCCTTTTCTCCACCTACACCAAATCCCTTGGCCCTGTTATCACTGCTCATGGTCTTTCTTACCACTGCTATGCTGACGATACTCAACTCTTTCTCTCCTTCTCACCCTCTGACACTCAGGTGTCAGCCCGCATCTCCGCTTGCCTGAGAGACATCCAGAGCTGGATGGAAAACCACCATCTGAAGCTCAATCCAGGCAAGACTGAGCTCATCTACATTCCTGCTCTAACCTCTCCCCCTCTCTCAATCTCTCCATTTCCCTAGGGGACACTCCACTGACCCCAACGCCCTGTGCCAGGAACCTCGGAGTGGTGATGGACAACAGGCTGTCCCTCTCCGAGAACATCGCAGTGTTAACACGGGCGTGCAGGTTCTTCCTGTACAACATCAGGAGAATCCGTCCCTTCCTCACCACCCACTCAACCCAGCTCCTGGTCCAAGCGATGGTGCTGTCCCGCCTGGACTACTGCAACTCTCTCCTGGCTGGCCTGCCAGCATCGGCCATTAGACCCCTTCAGCTTATCCAGAACGCAGCAGCGCGCCTGGTCTTCAACCTCCTCCGACACTCCCATGTCACCCCCCTGCTCATTGACCTCCACTGGCTACCTGTGATGGCTCGCATCAAATTCAAAACATTGGTGCTCGCCTTCCAGGCAGTCCGAGGATCAGCCCCTCCATACCTCCAAAAGCTCATCAGACCCTACACACCTACCAGATCCCTGCGTTCCGCCTCCTCAGGACGACTGGTACCCCCCCCCCCCCCCCCCACTTCATACTAGCACCCGGTCTCGACGTCTGTCTATCCTGGCCCCACGGTGGTGGAATGAGCTCCCCGTGGAGGTCAGAACAACAGAAAGTCTGACCACCTTCAAGCGCAGATTGAAGACTCACCTCTTCAAGCTGCACCTCTCTCCACCCCTCCCTACCTCCTTGTGACCTCCCTTGATTGTGTTTTTCTGAATCCTTGTTTAAGTGGTTCAAGCTGCTAATTTAATACTTAAGGTTACTTATTGGCTTACTGTTGTACACGCCAATGATCGATATCGTGTGGCCCCCCCCCCCCCAAAAAAAAAAAAAAATCATACTGACTACGTCTGGTGTTTGAAATCGTATTTACCTTTTAGGGTTGTTTAACGCACTTGTTCCTAGTTTGAAAACGCACTAATGTACGTCGCTCTGGATAGGAGCGTCTGCCAAATGACTAAAATGTAATGTAATGTAAATGGGGTATAGGCATGCAGTGAACGTATTAATACATCGCATTGATAAAATGATCATAGCTTCTATTGATGACTGGGATATACCCGTCACACAATCAAAATAAATAATCGCTGGACAGTGGTTGCATGCAATATTATTAGGTAAACAAATAAATTGTTGGATTTACTGAAAGATTTAAAAATCTAATATTTTTTTAATGATTTATCTAATAAAGTCATGTAGCCTACGGTGATTGAACACAATAGCCTATATGCAACGTCTTCAACTTAATAATTTTGGAGAAGCTGTGCTGACACAAATCGTCTCTCCTTCAAAGCGAATATGATCCAGACACTGTCTATCAATGAATCCATCCAATATGTGTATGGTATGATATATATAATCATAGCCTACTTTTACATATTTTTCTTTTTATGACAGCTCTCTGATAATTGAAAGTTAGCTATGCAAAGGAAAATTCCTTCTAAAACACAGTACAGTGATTATTTCAGGTGTCTTCTGAAATCACTTTTTGTTTTGCTTTACTGCCCATTATAATAGGGTGAAAAAACATGATTACACTGCAAAGATAATGTGTAATCACCTGAACTACCCTTCAATGTAAAAAAGTGAAGTAAATATCTTTTGTAAAATATTTTCTACAGATCAGAAACAGAATACGGACACAGGCGTAGAATCCTTACATTTACTCTAAAACCTATTTCGTAGCAATCATATTTTGTTGACAGGTTTTGACACACAAAAGTATTGTAATAAAGAAATTTTGACACTTTCTGTGTCACCTTTTGTGTGTCAATGTATGCATCCAACAATATTTTAAATACACCTGCCTATTATATGCCATGACAGTGGATTTGGGAAAAACATAAAAATAATATCTTGATGAAAATCTGCCATTATTCAATGATGTAAAGCAACCCAGGTTAAATATAATGGATATAAATAATATAAAGTTGTATAGTTAAAAAAACTAAAAAAACATGGCTGGAGTATTTTCCACATTAAAGGTATAGTTCAGAATTTTGGACATAATGTCTCAATTACGACTTACCCATGATGTAGTTGATTGATGGAAACCATTTTCAGATAATTCCATGCTGTCCCTTCTTTTGGACATACACACATTGCTAATGCTAGCGCAACTCGTAGGAAACTAGTAGCATCCACTACCAAACGCACTTAAACACTCCAAGGTGCACCCAAAGCAAATAAAACACGACGACAGTCTATCGGGGTTATTTTCAGTGATTATACCATCATTTTTCAAATGATAATTTGTCTGAAATGTATATGTTAGTTCTATACGACATAAGTTTTGGCATAGGCCAAACATTATGTGATTTTTATAGGATTTTTACAAACCTTTTGCATATGGGTAGTGTTAACGTTAGCCAACGTATTTTCCGAAAAAGCACGTTTCCACCGGTGAACACTTAAAGAAATAAAAGAAATGAGATTGATAAGAAACTCAGCTAACCGTTACAGAAGAAAAGGCTGGTGGTGCTGGTGCCTTTTCTGTTCTGGCTAAAAGGTAGGCTCCATGGTTAACCATAGGCTTTAAACATTAAGTTATCAACACATCATTTCACAAAGACAATTTACTAAAACGATAGTTGTCAGCTGCTCCACCTTTGTTTGTGTGTGCTAGCTGGGTAGAATTTACCGTTTACGATGGACACACCTCCTCCGCCCCCCACCCCTCTCCCTCACTCACCCCACTAAGTATTTTTCAAGATTGTGTAGTGGGCGGAGACAGGCTGAGACAGTGGGTGCACTTACTCTAACTAAATGTATGAAACATTTAGCTAACTGTACAAAACGTTCATTAAACATTTAGCCTTTTTCATAAATTTAGCTGAATGTTTTATACTATAGTTGCACAGATCCCATTTTTTCCTCAACCGATCCGAGTCAGGAGTCCTTCCTTGTGTGGATCGGCCGATAGGAATACCAATACGAGCCAATTACTTATTTTTCATAAGCATAATCTAAAAATAGTCATGTCATTTGAAAATTGTTCTTTCCAGGCCTGGAAAAGTGTTGGAAAAAAAATTTAAAATACGAAAAGCTTTGGAAAAGTCATGGAAATTAGTTTCAACGTTAAAAATATAAGCAGACGTGATAAGCACACACTCCCCCTCTTATGCACACACACATAATTTACACATAATTTATAATTTTATTTATATTACACATACAATTTTCCCTTTTTTTACTATATTTTTGTACAAAGTGCTCTTATTGTAAATATTGTGTTGTTTTTTTTAAATTTATTATTATATAGAGCTCTAATCATTGTAAATAGTGTGTTGGTTTATTGTAAATAGTGTGAATCTATTATTTTGCACATTTCTGTTGAGCATTGCCACTTTACATTTCACTACACACCTCGTGTGTGTATGTGACAAATAAAATTCTTGAATCTTGAATCTTGAAGCAAATAAGCAAACCCGGTGCCTTCTAGAGTTGTGACAATGAGGGAACGCTCGAGCCCCTTCCCCTTTCATTTAAAAAGCTTGTGTTCATTTCATAATGACAGAAAATGCAAAAATGCTGCAAACAAAATATTTAGGTGAGTTGAATTAAATTAAAAATACTTTATTGACAAGACTTGTTTGAATAACAATAATGTCAAAGTAAACAATTATGATATCTATCAATTAATGGTAGTCAGCCCAGCATCGGAAATATACTATGGGGCAAAGGGCAAAAATTCCCCCAAATAATTCCATTTTGCCCCAGAAAGCACAAGGGCAGGGGGGGAATTCTACTGCAGCCTTCTCTTTGGCTACACCATTGCTTGTTCCTGCTTCCCTCCTGCCCTGGCCTGACTGTGAACGTTCTCATTATTATAATAATAATAATAAACTTTATTTGTATAGCACCCTTCATACAAAAAAATGCAGCTCAAAGTGCTTTACAAGATGCACATCAAACAAAAAGTAAAAACAATAGAAATAACAAATAGAGTATTAATAAAAACTGACAAATAGAAAGTTAAAATAGTAAAAATCGATAACAGACAATAAGACAAATAAAATAAAACAATAAAATAAGATTGATAAAAACTGACAGATAAAATAGTTAATAGTATAACATGAAAACAATAAGACAAATAAAAATAAGACAAATAAAATAAAACAATAATATAAGATTTAAAGTAGCTAAACTAGTAAAAATAGACTATAATCAATAAGACAAATAAAATAAAACAATAATATGAAACCCCAAAAAATATATATATTTTTTTTTTAAACCAGAGAAAAGATAAATCATTTAAAAGCTTGTTTAAAAAGGTATGTTTTGAGCTGTTTTTTAAAAGTGCCGACCGAGTCTGCCATCCTAATGTCCTGCGGGAGAGTGTTCCAAAGTTTTGGGGCGTAGTAGCTGAAGGCACTCTCACCTCTTTTTTTATGAAGTACAAGAGGTACATTGAGGAGGTCGACTGTGGCAGATCTGAGAGCGAGCTCGAGTTGGCACATAAAAAGACAGAAGGTCTGTAATGTACGAGGGTGCTGAGCCATTTGTATACAGACAAAAGGACTTTAAAATCAATTCTAAAAGATACTGGAAGCCAGTGCAGTGAAAATAAAACAGGTGTTATATGCTCTCTCTTCCTTGTTTTAGTTAAAAGTCTAGCTGCAGAATTTTGAATAAGCTGTAGTTTTTCAATTGACTTTTTTGGAAGACCAGTTAAAAGGGCATTACAATAGTCAAGCCTGCTAAAAATAAAAGCATGTACCAGCTTCTCAGCATCCTGTAGGATTAAAAACGGCCGAACATGTTGCATTAAACCTAGGCTGTCTAGGAGATTCACAAACTCCATAGCCTTCAAATCGGTACTATTATTGACGTGAATATTCAAATCTCCAATAATGATTATACGGTTATAGCTAGTAAAAATGGTAGAAATAAGTTCGGAGAATTCAGGAAGGAAAACTGAGGAATACTTGGGAGGTCTATAGATTGTTAAAATAAGCACATTTGATTCTGCTTTAAGCACAATGGCCAGATATTCAAATGATGGAAAATTACCTAGATCAATCTCTCTACAGCAATATGTATCAGAGAAAATAGCAGCTATGCCTCCACCTTTTTTGCCTTGCCTAGTCTTCTGAAAGAACTTAAAATTCGGGGGACATGTCTCGACAAGTGTTGCAGTATCATCATTTTTCAACCAGGTTTCAACAAGAAAAAAGAATTGTAAATTCCTTTCAGAAATAAAATCATTGATTAAAAAACTCTTTATTAGCTAGTGACCTTACATTTAAAAGTGCCATATTGACATTCATGCCTGACTTTGTTAAGGTTACAGGTTTTACTAAAATGTTAATTAAATTGTTGTGATTGCAACCGACGTTTACCAACCGTTTACTTTTTCTATGTTTAGTAATAAAAGAAGGAATAGTATAAAATGGAGACAATTCATCGGTGCAAAGTGGAGTAAAAAACACAGGGTTAAGAGCAAAGACTACATCAGTGACGGTGTTTGTTCGTACTGGGATAAAGGGATAAGTAGCTGTGTTCAAGGTCATTTCATTACAATTAATAGATAATTCTATTTCACAGCTCTTGTTAAAAACAGCCAGTAACGAACTCACCCTGTCTCAGTGAGACATGGCCCGCTGTGATTCCAGGGTCATTCCGATGTTGTAGTCTAATAGTTCTGCATCGCCTCGATTAAGGTGCCGTCCATCTCGAGCAAACAGGTATTTTCGTTTCCAGAATGATCCGAAATTGTCAATAAAAGGGATGGACAGCATATTACAGTAACCTTTGAGAAAAATGTGCAGCTGTTGAATCCTGCTGAACGCGATTTCTCCGAATGAAGGACTCGGGAGAGGACCCGAGATCACTGTTTGATGTCCAGTTTCTAAAAGAATATTAATTAAGTTTTTAAAATCCACTTCGAGCTGTTCCGACTGTTCTCTGGCGATATCGTTAGATCCACAGTGTACCACTACAGTTTCCGAAGTTGGATAATTCCTCAGGATACCTGGAGCCACAGCAGCGATGTCAGACACACACGCACTGGGAAAGCAGTAATTTTCCGTGTGCTTGGCGAGGTGTCTAACCATGGATGTCCCCAAGATAACAGCCTCCAGCGGGGCCTGATGGGGAGGGCTTACTCTCCGCCTCGGTCTCTCCCATGTGATTTTCCTCGGCGTTGACGGATGCAGCGGAGAGCGAGGAGGCCGCTCCCGGGGCGAAGCTGCTGTGGATGTCAGACCACCCCGAGGCAGATCTTCCTCAGCGATGGTCATGGCAGGTTCGCTGGGCTTCCGGGAGGTCTCGTCCATCGGCTCGGCGGGGGGGCATCTGCTATGCACCACGTCACCCGTGGAGACCATAGATTTTACAAGCGGAGGGAGAGCGCACAGCGGTTGGAACTTGTTTTCAAGTCTGAGGGCCTGCTTTCCAGGCTGCTTTCCCCCGCCCTCGCGCCCGGACCTTGTGCCATGGTCCCCGGTCTATGGGTGTAGAACAGACCGGGGGCGGAGTTGAGTGGCCTCCAGCTGTGACGCTGCAAACAGCGTATCCAAGAGTTCCTCGTCGTTCTTGATCTGCCTCAGGGTGGAAATGACTTTCTCCAGGTCTAAAATCTTCTTGGTAAGAGCATCGCACCATGGGCAACGTGTTGGTGCAGCCATCGGTGTGTTGGATAAAAAGGTAAAAAGACAACTAAAACTAAATAAAAAAATTAAAGTACAAAAAACTAAATAAGATAAATAAATAAAAACACTAAAACGCAAATAACACTAAACACTAAAACACTCTGTGTGCACTCCTTCCCTGTGAATGCTTTCTCTCTCTCTTATTACACAATAGACTACTTCATGGTACAACCTAATAAATTTGAGTAGTGCTCCGCCTCCAATTCTGATTGAGATAAATGAGAGGAAATGCGTCCAAATGGAATTTTGATTGGATTGTAATCGAGAATGAACATAAACATTCCTGAATCCTCTGCAAAGCTTGACGTGCCTTTCCAAGCAGAGGGTGATTAGGGTAGTGAGAACCTGAAGACGTATGTGGCTCTTCGGCACCAGGCCACTAAGCAACCTAAGGGGAGTTATGATTCAGAAATGGTTGAGTTCATCCGGTCATTGCAATGCAAACATTCAGACAGTTATACCGAGGGATCAACTAGTTAGGCTAGCTAATATTCAGCCGATACTGGCTATTAAAATGGTTGCTAGGCTATAACTTAGGCTAAAACTAGACTTCATTCAAAAGAATCGTCATCACGAACAGCCGGTCTGACATTGTGTTTCCCATTCATGTAGAAAACAAAGCCATTTTAAAATATTTTTGTGGACATTAAATATGTTGAACGCATATCTGTTTTGATATAAACGAAATATAAGCTGGTATAAATTTTGGTAGGGTGTTCCACATTAGTGGCCCTCTGTCGGATAAAGCTGTACCACCTGTCAAGTTTTTAGATATTCTTGGGACTACTAAGTAGCCTGTGTCTTGGGAACGAAGTGATCTTGTCAGTTTATAGGGTAAAAGCAGATTACATATAGTATATATACAGGTGCAAGTCCATGCAGAGCTTTAAAGGTCAGATGTAAAACCGTAAAGTCTGTCCTATACTTAATCGGTACTCAATGAAGCGATGCTAGCACTGGGGTAATATGCTCATACTTTAGTTCTAGTCAGAATGCGAGCGGCTGCATTCTGCACAAGCTGGAGATTCTTTATCAAGGAATTAGGGCAGCCAAATAGCAGGGCATTACAGTAATCTAGCCTGCACATGACAAGCTCAAGTTCTCGGAATTTCCCTTCTGATAGGATGCGCCTAATTTTAGTTCCTTAACTGAAAGAAAGCTACTCTGAATATGTTTTTGGTACCACTTTATTTTGAGTGTCCAATGTTGACACTCAACTTGATATCAACTGAATATCAGAGAGAGCTGAGATACAGCAAACCGTCAGTTTATACTTTGTTGAGTGTCAATACAGTGTTTCTTGACACTGAACTATTTGTGGAGTTTGTGGACAATCACCTGACATGCAATTGGCTTTAAATTAACACTGAACAGATATTCAATTGATATCAAGTTGAGTGTCAATATTGGACACTCAAAATAAAGTGTTACCGGTTTTTCATGTGCGTGTCAAAGGTTAAATCTGGGTCAATAGTAACACCTAGAACCAGCAACCTAAAACCAGCATTTTTTTTTTTTTGGACCCAAAAATCAGCATTTCTCTTTTTGTTTCTCCTGACTCATTTCCGATTGAACTCTATGGAAAAATAAGTCAGTAGAAACAGCCCTTCAGGGAACGGCGTTTCTCCAAACAGCTGCTGAAAATTCGCTGCAGAATTTTCGCTTTATTTTAATTTTTTGAATCTCGTTCTTATTCTTTTGACATCATCGTCTGAAAATAATCCTTGGACTACAGTACTACCAATAAAGCGCTTAAGTTCTCTCTACGTCCTATCATCCACGAGCAAACAAACTCAATACAGCCTGAAAAAACGTAAGTAATTTACGGGGTCTAATGGCTGCTTTCGGCTCGCCGGTTTCGTCCATCTCTCACTCTGTCTCTCCTTCTTGGGCTGTCTCTTGCTCTGTGTGCGATATGTTTAGTTATTTCTTCTCCGTCGTTAATGATAACTTTACCTGTGATAAGTGTAAGTTAAATGCTAGTGTTATGAACGCCTTTCCTCCTAGATTAGCTATAGATGAATTAGCGGTAATTTCCGTTATGTCTAAAGTCGGTAGTTCTAATTCTAATTATGTTAAGAGTATTACATCCATCATTATTGGCAATGGGCGGAAGGGGGTGTGTGTGTAGTCAGGTGGTCTCACCTGTGGCGGCCGGTGAGAGTATATTAAGGTGGCTGCCGGGATGTTCGAGAGAGTGGATTTGTGCGAGGAACACCCAAAAGAGGCCGAGAAGAGGATTGACACACACACAGCTGCGGCGCTGATTGTCTTAAGAAAAATAACTAAAACTTGAACAAATAACAGAAACAAGAAGGAGCTGGTCGCTATCCGGAGCGAAGATTGCGCTGGTCCTGTCTGGGTGGGAATTATCGAAAGGAGATCATACTGTCCTACAGCCGCACTCTTCAGCCCATTGCCTGCGAGCTGAGTTTGTGAGCCGTGAGTGAGAAGGGAAGCGATTATCTGGGTGAGTCTGTTGGTAATAAAACCCCTAGACATTCGAGTACCTTAACTTTTATATACGGGAAGACTCGCCCATGATAAGGTGGAGGGCTCGCGTCCGGGATCTGAACGTATGATTCGCTATATAGTTATGCTTTTGGTAGCATGGTAGATAGTGAGTTTTGGGTAGTTTGATGGTGAATTTATAATTCCTTTGTTATTGTCATTTAGCTATTTTCCAATCAAGCAATTCCTTGCGTGAATTAAGGGACGCCTAGGTGTTTTCACCTGCTAAACGGCCGGTGCGTGCCAGTGTAGTTAAGACAACGTTAGTATAGGGCGCACTCGGATCCGAAGAACACGATTAGCGTGTAGGCGTTCGGATTCGCAATAAGGAATTGATTGTGTGGTTGGAGTGAAATAGATAAACTTCATAGCCAGAGAGCAGTGAAGTGGGTAGTATATCGGGTTACACTGTTCCCGCATATAGTATTGGTTAATCTGTAGTGACACGCCGCATTGTAGTAAGCCCTTTTGAAGGGGTAGCTTCTGTCATTTGGTTAAAATAAAAAAATAAAAAAGTTTTGACTAGTGAGTGCGCGGTGCGCTGTGTCATGCAGGATTCCAATCGTGCGGAAAAACTAGGTAGCTTGGTGGGCTATGCATAAACTTGGCAGTTCTGTTAAGGTTATTGTTGTAGTATAGCCTATCACTATCGCGTGTGGTAATGTTGGTATTGCACCATTTTCTCCCTCTTTTTGGCCTGTA
Organism: Synaphobranchus kaupii; assembly: GCA_029718625.1. Lineage (NCBI taxonomy): Eukaryota > Metazoa > Chordata > Actinopteri > Anguilliformes > Synaphobranchidae > Synaphobranchus > Synaphobranchus kaupii. The sequence goes on along the minus strand of CM056389.1, from coordinate 24,780,154 downwards.
GCCATTGTACCATTGTCAGTAGCTTTAGTAGTTTGGGACCTTTTGTGGTTTGCCTAGAGTGTGCTTATAATTCCCATTGCTAGGGAAGAGCTGTGTATTGGTGGAGCTGACACGGGCTACATCTTAGGCAGTGGTTATTTATTTGGTCTATTCAGAAAACAATTTGAGGTCCCTACGCATTCTGTGGTCTCTGTCCTTGGTGTGCTGGTGGGGAATAATTTCCATAATATTTTTGAGATGCCGGGCCAGGACGAGTTAGAGTCTGTAGAGGAGGCGGTTAGCCTGTTTCCTGCACGCCGTCAGTTCCGACATCTCACTAAAGAGCAGCTGGAAGGTTTAGCTGAGGAGCATGAGGTGACGGTGCCGGATAATACTAAAAAGCCTGCTCTGATAAAACTCCTCATGGCCGAGTTAGAGTTAGAGGATATTTGGGCAGGTGAGGAGAAGAGAGAGGCCCGTGAGGCAGAACAGGGAGAGCGTGAGGCAGAACGGTCATCTAGGATACAGCTAGCTAAGTTGGAGGTGGAGCGTGCTAAGGCTGTCCACGGACCAGCCCCGACCTCCCGTTTTGATGTGAGCCAGGCACGCCATTTTATGCCTAAGTTTCGCGAGGAAGATGCAGATACCTTCTTTGAGGCTTTTGAAATTGTGGCTAGGGAAATGGAATGGCCGGACTCCAAATGGGCTCTGCTCGTCCAAAGTAGCCTTGCGGGCAAAGCACAGGTTGCTTTTGCCGCGTTGGACCCTCGTGTGGGACTTAACTATGAAGAACTTAAGAAAGCTGTATTAGCAGCCTATGGGGGCGTGCCTGAGTCCTACCGCCAGAGGTTTCGAAACCTGAAGCGGAGGAATGGTGAGTCATACCTTGATGTGGGTCGGCGGTTGAGCATCGCTTTTGACCGATGGCTAGCCGCTGGTAAGGTTTTTGACTACTCTGAGCTTAGGGAGCTCATGTTGGTTGAGCAATTTAAGAACAGTGTTCCCCGCGAAGTGGAGGTTTATCTTAGTGAGCGCCAGGTAAACAAACTGGTTGAGGCATCACAAATGGCAGATGCTTTTGAGGTCATTCATGCTGAGCCCTCAGGGAAAAGCCGCCCCAACGGTGGGCGCCATGATGGGCATCGGAACCAGGAGGTCTCGGGGGGAGGTAGACCCCCTCCTAATAAGGCTAATTTAGGGGAGCGACCCCCGTCACGGTGGTCTGCTCCTGATAGAAGGTCTGGCCCTGGCTTTGACTCTCGTTCTGACATAGTGTGTCATTATTGTCATGAGCGCGGGCATGTGAAGTCGCGTTGTCCAGTATTGGCTAAGAAGGAGGGCCGAGACAAGGCTGTAGCACTGGTAATGTCTAGTACTGGTGGTTCTGTAGTCCCTCCCCCAGTTTATGATGCTTTTACCTCGGCGGGAACAGTGTCAGTGTCTCAGGGGACGGTGGAAGTGCCAGTTACCATCTTGAGGGATACTGGGGCTGCCCAGTCCCTGCTTTTGCAAGGGGTTTTGGATTTGCCAGCATCTACCTACCAGCAGGCCTCAGCCTTGATTGAGGGCCTAGGAGGCGAATATGGGGTGGTCCCTTTGCATACTGTATATTTAAGGTCTAATGTGGTTAGTGGCCTGGTGACTGTGGGAGTGGTCATGTCCTTGCCAGTGAAAGGAATTAGTTTGTTGTTGGGAAATGATTTAGCCGGGTCCCAAGTTTGTGTGACTCCGGTGGTCTCATCAGTGCCTCGGGAGACCCCTGAAACTCAGGCATTGGAGAAGGAATACCCGGAGGTATTTACCGCTTGCGTTGTGACGCGCTCTCAGACTCGTGCGTGGAAGAGTTCCCCTGCTATCTCTGAGGAGGTGGTGGTATGCCCTGACTCTGTGACTCCCCCTGCTGGGGTGCCGGAGCCGGAGGCGCCCCCTGTAGACTTGGAGGAGTCGGTGGAGTTAGCTGACACGGTTTTCGCCCGCGCGGTTGGGATGTCTGAGCCCTCCCATTTCACTCGGGAGGCCCTTGTGCGGGAGCAGCATCAGGATGGCACGCTGGCCGCTTTGTGGAAGGAGGCTGTCACAGAAGAGGAGAGTCAAGACGTAGCGGCAGGAGTTTATGTGCAGGATGATGTGCTGATGCGTAAGTGGCGGCCAGTTGACCGCCCCGCCAATGAGGATTGGTGGGTGCGAAGTCAAGTGGTGGTGCCACTTAAATTTCGGGAGGAGGTAATGCAGCTGGCTCATGCGACCCCCATGGCTGGGCACCTGGGGGTCCGCAAAACTCTTGAGCGGATATTGCGTCATTTTTACTGGCCCCAGGTCCGCAAGGACGTGGTCCATTTTTGTAGGTCCTGCCATGATTGTCAGGTAGCGGGCAAGGCAGGGCACCGAATTCCCGTTGCCCCACTTCAACCACTTCCGGTGGTGGAGGAACCATTTACCCGTGTCATGATCGACTGTGTGGGACCTTTGCCTCGAACAAGAAAAGGCAATGAATATTTGTTAACATTGATGGATGTGGCTACCCGGTTTCCTGAGGCGGTGCCCTTGCGGAATATTAAGGCCCGCACCATTATTGAGGCATTAGTTATCTTCTTTTCTAGAGTAGGTCTGCCAGTGGAGGTCCAGTCTGACCGAGGTACTAATTTCACGTCTGGTGTATTCCAAGAAGTTATGTGTGAGTTAGGTATTAAGCAGGTGGTGTCCTCCGCTTACCACCCCCAGTCTCAGGGTGCCATTGAGCGGTGTCATCAAACCCTGAAGTCCATGGTGCGCACATACTGTGGGGACTGCCCTCATGATTGGGATGTGGCAATGCCCTTTTTGTTGTTTGCGATTCGTGATGCAGTAAATGAGTCAACAGGGTTTAGCCCCTTTGAGTTGGTGTATGGGCACGAGGTCCGTAGTCCATTGCGGATGGTTAAGGAACGGCTGGTGACGTGTCAGGAAAAAGGGGATGTCCTTCAATATGTGGCAACCTTCAAAGCTCGGCTAGGAGCTGCATGGCAGGTGGCTTGTAACAAATTAGCCGGTGCTAAGGAGCGCATGAAGAGACAGTTTGATAGGAAAGCTGTCTCACGGTCTTTTGCTGTGGGAGACAGGGTGCTGATGTTGCTGCCGGTAGGCGGTGAGAAACTGAGCACTCGCTTTTGTGGCCCGTATGCTGTTTTAAGGAAAGTGGGGGAGAACAACTATGTTCTTAGTACACCTGAGCGGCGGCAAAAGACTCGGTTGTGTCACATCAATTTGCTAAAGGCGTATGTAGACCGTGTGTCAACTCCTGCGGTCTGTTGTGTGGCAGTGGTGTCGCCACAATCAGAGGATGAGGGTGAGAATTTGTACACCCCGCCAGAACCGGTCAGTGCCCGGGTAGAGAACACCCGTGCACTAGAGCAGCTGGGGAAGCAGTTGTCACATCTTACTACGGTTCAAAGGCAGGATGTGCTGGAATTGGTGGCTTCTCACCCAGTGCTGTTTAAGGATAGGCCAGGGCTTACCCCATTAGCCATTCACGATGTGGAGACGGCGAGTGCGGAGGCTATAAAACAGCATCCCTACCGTTTTCCCCCCCATAAGAAAAAGCAGGTGGCTGAGGAAGTGGCCTACATGTTAGAGATTGGAGCCATTGAGCCGGGGTCTAGTGCTTGGAGCTCCCCAGTGGTCTTGATTCCTAAAGGAGATGGCTCCTCCCGGTTGTGTATTGATTATCGCAAAGTGAATGCGGTAACCAAAACTGATGCATATCCCATTCCACGCCTTGAAGACTGTATTGACCGGATTGGCCAGGCCCAGTTTGTGTCAAAGTTCGACCTTCTGAAAGGTTATTGGCAGGTCCCTTTATCGGCTCGTGCACAGGAGGTGTCGGCCTTTGTAACACATGATTCATTGTATCGGTGTCGCGTTCTCCCATTTGGGATGAAAAACGCACCCACTACTTTCCAGCGGTTAATGAACCAGGTGACCGAAGGTCTGGACCATGTTGTTACCTACATTGATGATGTAGTGGTATATAGCGAGACATGGCAGGCTCATCTTGTACACATTCAAGAGCTGTTTGAGCGCTTGGAGACAGCTCAGTTGGTGGTGAACCTTCCAAAATGTGAATTTGGCAAGGGGCAGGTAACTTACTTGGGGCATCAGGTGGGGCGTGGGGCAGTGTTGCCTCGGACTGCAAAGGTCCAAGCCATTGTGGATCTCCCCACACCTACCACTCGCCGGCAATTGATGAGGGTGTTGGGTATGTGTGGCTTTTATCGTCGGTTTGTGCCGAATTTCGCAGCTGTGACCACACCTTTGACGAATCTGCTGCGAAAAGGGGTCAAGTGGGACTGGTCGCCAAACTGTCAAAAGGCACTGGACCAAGTTAAAGCAATCCTCTCCTGCGAACCCGTGCTGCAAGCACCAGATTTTTCTTGTCCTTTCGCCCTGGCGGTGGATGCATGCGATGTAGGCATCGGTGCAGTCCTCCTTCAGGCTGATGGTGCTGGTGTGGAGAAGCCTGTGGCTTACTTTTCCAAAAAGCTGAATAAACATCAAAAGGCTTATTCGACCATCGAAAAGGAAGCGCTGGCTTTAGTTGTGGCGGTGCAACATTTCGAAGTTTACGTGTCGAGTGTGGGAGGCGATGTGGTGGTCTACTCAGATCACAACCCCTTAGCTTTTCTAGCGAAGTTTCAGGTGTCCAATGCCCGAGTGTTTCGCTGGAGCCTAATACTTCAGCCATATAGCCTGACGATTAAACATATTGCCGGCAAAGATAACGTCATTGCAGACGCTTTGTCGCGGGGTTGATGCGTGTAATTTCCATCCATGAATTGAGTTGCCGCTCGTTTAGGAGAGGCCTATTTATATGTGCTCTGGGTAGTTAGGGTTTAGAGTTCACCTCCCCTGCTATTTTGGTTTCTGGGAAAACACAGAGTGGGACTAAAGGTGCCGTAGTATTTGGCGGTTTTTGTAAATATTTTATTATAGATGTGCAGTGTGCATGAGATGTAACTGTAAAATAAGAAGAGCCTCCCTACATGTGTTTAGAGGGAAGGGTAGGAGGAAAGTCTCCTAGAAAATAAAAAAAATAAAAAAATTAATTAATTAAAACTTTGGTGGGTGTAATTTTTGGTTAGTTTAGGAGTTGTGGGTTTTGTTTTGTTTGATTTCCTAGCTAAGGAGGGGGGAGTGTTATGAACGCCTTTCCTCCTAGATTAGCTATAGATGAATTAGCGGTAATTTCCGTTATGTCTAAAGTCGGTAGTTCTAATTCTAATTATGTTAAGAGTATTACATCCATCATTATTGGCAATGGGCGGAAGGGGGTGTGTGTGTAGTCAGGTGGTCTCACCTGTGGCGGCCGGTGAGAGTATATTAAGGTGGCTGCCGGGATGTTCGAGAGAGTGGATTTGTGCGAGGAACACCCAAAAGAGGCCGAGAAGAGGATTGACACACACACAGCTGCGGCGCTGATTGTCTTAAGAAAAATAACTAAAACTTGAACAAATAACAGAAACAAGAAGGAGCTGGTCGCTATCCGGAGCGAAGATTGCGCTGGTCCTGTCTGGGTGGGAATTATCGAAAGGAGATCATACTGTCCTACAGCCGCACTCTTCAGCCCATTGCCTGCGAGCTGAGTTTGTGAGCCGTGAGTGAGAAGGGAAGCGATTATCTGGGTGAGTCTGTTGGTAATAAAACCCCTAGACATTCGAGTACCTTAACTTTTATATACGGGAAGACTCGCCCATGATACTAGGTTGACGGAGAAGATTGCTGAATTGGAAACTCGCATCCGCACCTTACACGAAATTCAAGATACTGAAATGTTCTTAGAATCTTTTACGGTTCCGGATGCACCAGTTAGCCTGTCTTTAAGTAGGACCCCGGCAGAGCCTTCGCAGCAAGGCGGGTGGATTACAGTTCGGGAACGTAGTCGAAAACCTAAGCCTCCACCAGTGCACAAACAACCCATTCATGTTTCCAACAGGTTCTCCCCCCTCAGTAATGCACCGGCTGTGAAACCTGTTAAAAAAAAGAACTCTGGTGATTGGCGACTCTATTTTAAGAAACGTGAATTTAGCGACACCAGAGACCATAGTCCAATGTATCCCAGGGGCCAGAGCGACCGACATCGAAGCAAACTTAAAAGTGCTGGCTAAACATAAGTTCTCTAAAATTGTTATTCATGTCGGCGCTAACGATGTCCGGTTGAAGCAAACGGAGATCACCAAAGATAATTTTAAATCGGTGTGTGATTTGGCGAAACGGATGTCTGCGTCAGTAATTTGCTCTGGTCCCATCCCCTCTCGACGTGGTGACGAAATCTACAGCAGATTGACATCACTAAATCACTGGCTGTCTGTTTGGCGCCCTGCAAACGGTGTTGGCTTTGTAGAAAACTGGAGTACTTTCTGGGGGAGGCCTGGTCTTTTGAAAAGAGATGGTATTCACCCCTTGTGGGAGGGTGCCGCTCATATTTCCAGGAATCTATCTTATAGTCTGAGAAAGTCTATTTCCTGACACACCAGAGCCAAGACCAGGCAGCAGAACTACTGTCTTACACAGATTTCTGCTTGTTCCCAAAAACTGCTGCCCAGGTTCCATGCTATTGAGACAGTGTCTGTCCCCCGACCTAAAGTAGGCTTTGCTAAGAAGCCCATTAGGGGTGTTTGTATGGCTAATTTTAAAAAAAATCAGACCCTGTCATTCTACTAATGATGGGGCTGAACAGAGAGAGCCCCTAAGGCAACTCTTATAAATTAATTAATTACTGATCACCAAGTTGAGATCCTATGCTTAAATGAAACTTGGCTTAAAATTGATGAATATATTGCATTAAATGAATCCACTCCTCCTGGTTACAGTTATACACACGTTCCCCGTCTGACGGGTCGTGGAGGTGGTGTTGCTGCTATATATAATTCTAATCTCTTTGCTACTCTGAAATCTGCCTACAAATTTAACAGTTTTGAAGTGCTTGTTCTCAATTTTGCACATCCAGACAGAAAAGCAATCAGTTTTATTAAAAATTTGTTTCTGATTTTTCCCCATTTTCATCCAATTTAGTAGCCAATTGAACCCCTATTCTAATTCAATTCCCCCGTGTAGCAACCGCTAGAGAATCACCGCTACACAACCCCGTCAGCCGGCAGTAGGACGGGAGGGCGCCACGTCCTCTTCAGGGTGCGACTCCTCCTAGCTCCTGACCGTGATTCCAGCCCGCCCAGGGCCGCTATGCGAGCAGCGATTCTCTCCGAGCCCCTCCCCCCGCCCGGAAGCAGCCGCCAATTGCTGCTCCCACAGGGCGCCGGCCATGCTCGGATCTGGCAGGACAGGGGCCCGAACCCCGATCCTCGGAGCACAACCGCTGTACTACCGCGACGAAAGCAATCAGTTTTACCCTTGTAATTTTATATAGGCCACCAGGTCCATACAGTGGTTTTTTACTTGAGTTTGCTGATTTCCTTTTCAGCCTGGTTGTCAATTCAGATAAAATAGTAATTGTAGGTGATTTTAATATTCAAATGGATAGTGAAGGTGATCCTCTCAGATCAGCATTCTTGTCAATCATTGAACCCATTGGCTTTAATCAACATATACATCAGTCCACCCATTGTCATAACCATACTCTTGATCTGGTCTTAACGTATAATACAGAAATAGCAAACGTAGCAGTCATGCCTAAAAATCCTGTGTTATCAGACCATTATTTAATTACCTTTCACCTTTCACAAGTCTGTCATGTGCCATCAGATACTACATTCTACTTTAGTCGTAAGCTTTCCTCCAGATCTGCAAATGACTTTATTAATGAGCTCCCAGGCTCATTTGTGCACTGTGGGGATTTTCTTGGCTCCAGCCAAAATGCGTACACAAATGCAGACATAAACTCAATTGATCAGATGACTGACAACATTAATAACGCACTTAGTAGAACCCTGGATACTACCGCACCTCTTAAGAAGAGGAAAGTCTGCAATAAGAAACTAGCTCCCTGGTACAATGACCATACTCGTGCTCTCAAACAAGCTTCACGCCAACTTGAGCGCAAATGGCGTTCCTCTAAATTGCAGGTGTTCCTCCATGCCTGGAAAGACAGCCTTCTCTATTATAAACATGCCCTTATCACAGCGCGTTCCTTATATTTCTCTACTTTGATAGATGAAAATAGAAACAATCCTAGGCACCTGTTTAACACTGTTGCCCGACTGACTAAGAATCATGATCCCTGTGTTTCAATCCCATTTAGTAGCAATGACTTTATAAATTTCTTTGATGACAAAATTATAAAAATCAGGGACTAGATTCAAAGTCCTTCTACAACCCCTCATACAGGGTCTGCCCTTCCGTCCACTCAACACTTGGATGCAGAATCTTCAGATGGACGGGTGGCCTATCTGAACTCCTTTGCTCCAATAGATCTCACTGAATTAAATACTATAGTAAATTCTTCAAAATCTTCTACCTGTCTTCTAGACCCTATCCCAACAAAGCTACTGAAGGAGCTACTGCCAGTGATGGGAACACCACTGTTGGATATTGTCAATGCTTCTTTAGCCTCTGGACATATACCACGACTCTCAAACTTGGAGTCATCAAACCCCTTCTTAAAAAGCCAAACTTGGATATGAACGACTTGTCTAACTATAGGCCTATCTCGAACCTTCCGTTCCTCTCTAAAATAATAGAAAAGGTCATTTCAAAACAACTTTGGTCATTTTTGCACCCTAATCAAATATTGGACGTTTTTCAATCTGGTTTTCGACCCTCTCATAGCACTGAAACAGCCCTAGTCAAAGTATTCAATTACCTACTCCTTGCTTCCGACAGTGGCTACATCTCTGTACTCATGCTTCTAGATTTAAGTGCAGCATTTGACACAGTTGATCACCTCATCCTTCTGGATAGGCTTGAAAATATTGTTGGCCTCCGTGGACTGGCTCTTTCCTGGTTTAGATCATACTTATCAGACCGATATCAATTTGTGCATCATAACAATGACTCCTCCTATAAGTCTAGGGTTCGATATGGAGTACCACAAGGATCTGTCCTTGGGCCTTTGCTCTTCTCTCTATACATGCTACCCCTGGGACAAATCATTCGTAAACATGGCATTAACTTCCACTGCTATGCAGATGACACCCAGCTGTATCTATCAGTCAAGCCTGATGAAGTTGTCCAGCTGTCAAAGATGGAAGCTTGTCTTATAGATATAAAGGAATGGATGACCCATAACTTTCTCTTGCTAAACTCTGATAAGACAGAGATAATGGTAGTGGGGACCAAGTCCCTGAGATGCAAACTATCTGGCTATATGCCTAACATTGATGGAATGTCAATCACTTCAAATGCTGTCGTTAAAGATCTTGGTGTAATGTTTGATCCAGAACTCGTATTTGATACACACATTAAAGATATCTCTAGGGTTGCTTTCGATCGCTTGAGGAATATCTCAAAAATTTGAAAAATACTGTCCCTACATGATGCTGAAAAGCTAGTCCATGCTTTTGTTACTTCTAGATTAGATAACTGTAATGCTCTTTTGTCTGGATGTGCAAATTCCTCTCTGAAAGGGCTTCAGCTAATTCAAAATACAGCAGCTCGTATTCTCACGAGAACTAGGAGATTTGAACACATCAGCCCAGTGTTAACTTCACTTCACTGGCTGCCAGTCAAATTTCGAATAGACTATAAGATTCTGTTACTTACCTTTAAAGCCTTACATGGGCTTGCCCCCTTATATTTAAGTGATTTACTTTTCCCTTATAATCACTCACGAACGCTCCGTTCGCAGGGCGCAGGCCTCCTTGTTATTCCTAGAATAGCTAAAAGTACCATAGGTGGTAGAGCCTTTTCCTATCGTGCTCCTCTCCTATGGAACAAATTGCCTGCTCATGTTCGGGGTGCAGACACTATCAGTTTATTTAAAGCTAGGCTTAAAACCCATCTTTTTAGTCTGTCCTATAGTTGAGGGGCAGGAGTGGGTGGCTGGCATAAGCTATAGTCTCTGGTGGACTGAGCGGTCAGTGCTGTCACTGGATCATTATTGGTAGTGCTGTGTTAAGCTGGACTGGTCATGGTCTGGTGGTGATTGTCTCAAGCCTGCCCTCATGGCTGTATTGGCCCTTGCCTCTGTTTAGCCCTTAGCTATGCTGCCATAGCCTTATTCTGCCGGGGTTTCCTTATCACACACAGTGCTACCATCTGAACCCCCTAAGAATGTTTTTTTCTTTTTTCCTCTTCCCTGCTCTGGGCACCTGCCCGGAGCTCTAGCCCAAGTTTCCAGAGTTTCCCGAGCCCTCCCCCGCCCCCCTCCTGGCCCGGAGCTCCAGCGCAAGACCAGCTAGGCACCCCCCACCTGCCACTGCTGATCTCTACATGACGGAGTCATCAGAGTAGAATACCTCCCTATGAAATAACCAACCCATAGGCCAGCGGAGGATGGGCATCCCCCCAATAGCCGGGTTCCTCTCGAGATTTCTTCCCATCGGGGAAGCTATCTGGGGGCTTAGAGCTGGCATTTCCCATTTCCCTTTTCTGTTCTGTAAAGCGTCTTTGTGACAGTTGTCTGTGAAAAGCGCTATATAAATAAAATTGAATTGAATTGATCCCTATCCCCCATCCCTATCTGCATATCTGGCAGCAGAGTGATGGTTAGAGGCTTGTTTGATACTGCAGACCCTTGATGACTTGGATGTTGGATGAGCAAGCATATTTATCAATGTACAATAAATATCAGATTTATAAATAAATAAATATCACATTTCTCATATATTTAACAAGATATTTTGTGCATTTAGCTGCATGTTTTATACACTATATGGCCAAAGGTATGTGGACACCCCTTGGTCTGGGGCTATTTTTCATGGTTCAGGCTAGGCTCCTAAGTTCCAGTGAAGGCAAATCTTAACACTACAGCACACAATGACATTCTAGAAGATTCTGGGTTTCCAACTTTGTGGCAACATTTTGGGGAAGGCCCTCTCTTGTTTCAGAATGACAGTGCCCTCGTGCACAAATAGAGTTCCATACAGAAATGGTTTGTCAAGATCGGTATGGAAGAACGTGACTGGCCTGCACAGAGCCCTGACCTGAACCACATTAAACACCATTGGGATCAATTGGAAAGCTGACTGGGAGCCGGGCCTAATAGACCCACATCACTAATGCTCTTCGGACTGAATGGAAACAAATCCACGCAGGAATGTTCCAACATCTAGTGGAAAGCCTTCCCACAAAATTGGAGGCTGTTATAGCAGCAAATGGGAACCAACTCCATATTAATGCCCATGATTTTGTAATGAGATGTTGGATGAGCAAGCGTCCATGTACTTCTTAAGCTGTATTTTTAGGGATCTTCAGTGTTATTGGACAGCACAGTTTGGGGACACAGGAAGAGCGAGAGAGAGGGCATGGACAAAGGTCATGTGGCTGGATTCATACCACCGCAGCTCACAATGAGCATGTGGATGACACTTACAGGCTAAGCCACCGTGACACTCCAATGTTTTTTTACATTTGGTTAAATATTTACCGAAATGTTTCATACATTTAGCTAAAAGCACTGGACATGTTTCATGTTTTATACATTTAGCAAAATTTATTATAGTGAAATATTTAGCTAAATGATTCATAAATTTAGCTCAATGTTTAGCTAAATGTTTCATACATTCTGTCAATGTTTCATACCGCTCCCTTAATATTTAGCTAAATATATGAAACATTGACAAAAAGTACGAATCATTTAGCTAAATATTCTGTTTTCAATTTAAGTAGTCTTGGGATAGGGAGGTCGAACGTTCTGCCCGCAATGTAATCACAATGGGCATTCCACACGCAAAACAAAAAACAAAATTGACGTCTGGGCTCATTTCAACATGTCATTTAACAAGGAAATCTACTAAACGAGAGTAGATGAAGCTATTCATTTGTTTCAGAAGTGTACTTACACTTCAACAATGTTATTTTTTTACTTTAGAACCCAGAAATTATTATGCTAATTTTACTCTGTTTACAAGCATTTGTGCCTATACTTAACGCTGTACCGAAATCAATGGGGTCATTATAAAACATCCAACCACATTGAAGTCGTCAATACACATTTTATTACAAGAAAAACTCACTGTGAAATGTTTTAGGTGTTAATCGATCGGTATGTATCGATACTTTCGTCTATTTAGGTGTCCTGAAAACGTTACATGTGCTGCGCGTCCTGCGGGACTTCTACAGAATTCTACAGCCACTTCAGAAGCAAAATGGCACCAAAAAAATAAGGCGCTCGCCACCTTAATCGAAATAACCCCAGAAGGGATTTTGTAATAGTGAAATGAAATGTTATTCAAATTGTGGCCAACCCGTCTTGACATCATGCCGATTGTTCAAATCCGATTGGTCCAAGATATGCTGGCAAAGAGGCGCTCTGAAATGTTTTCTGATGTGGCTAGGTCAGTAAACTCCAGATGAACAACGACATTTTTACATGTAGATCTTCATCAAAATCTCGTCTACAGTATGGTATAAAGCATTTTAATATTGAGAATGGGTGTTTTTTTAAATTAACATGAAAAGGGAACATGCACCTTATAGATTCCGAATCCAAAAACTGAGAATTCTGATAACCAGTGCCAGCTAAAGTCGCTAGCTGCTATGTTTTTCTGTGGACCATTTCACCGGTAAACTCCAGATGAACAACAACATTTTTACATGTAGATCTTCATTAAAATCTCGTCTACAGTATGGTATAAAGAATTTTAATATTGAGAATGGGTGTTTTTTTAAATTAACATGAAAAGGGAACATGCACCTTATAGATTCCGAATCCAAAAACTGAGAATTCTGATAACCAGTGCCAGCTAAAGTCGCTAGCTGCTATGTTTTTCTGTGGACCATTTCGCCGGTAAACTCCAGATGAACAACAACATTTTTACATGTAGATCTTCATCAAAATCTCGTCTACAGTATGGTATAAAGCATTTTAATATTGCGAATGGGTGTTTTTTTTAATTAACATGAAAAGGGAACATGCACCTTATAGATTCCAAATCCAAAAACTGAGAATTCTGATAACCAGTGCCAGCTAAAGTCGCTAGCTGCTATGTTTTTCTCTGGACCATTTCGCCGGTAAACTCCAGATGAACAACGACATTTTTACATGTAGATCTTCATTAAAATCTCGTCTACAGTATGGTATAAAGCATTTTAATATTGAGAATGGGTGTTTTTTTTAATTAACATGAAAAGGGAACATGCACCTTATAGATTCCGAATCCAAAAACTGAGAATTCTGATAACCAGTGCCAGCTAAAGTCACTAGCTGCTATGTTTTTCTCTGGACCATTTCGCCGGTAAAGTCCAGATGAACAACAACATTTTTACATGTAGATCTTCATTAAAATCTCGTCTACAGTATGGTATAAAGCATTTTAATATTGAGAATGGGTGTTTTTTTTAATTAACATGAAAAGGGAACATGCACCTTATAGATTCCAAATCCAAAAACTGAGAATTATGATAACCAGTGCCAGCTAAAGTCGCTAGCTGCTATGTTTTTCTGTGGACCATTTCGCCGGTAAACTCCAGATGAACAACAACATTTTTACATGTAGATCTTCATCAAAATCTCGTCTACAGTATGGTATAAAGCATTTTAATATTGCGAATGGGTGTTTTTTTTAATTAACATGAAAAGGGAACATGCACCTTATAGATTCCAAATCCAAAAACTGAGAATTCTGATAACCAGTGCCAGCTAAAGTCGCTAGCTGCTATGTTTTTCTCTGGACCATTTCGCCGGTAAACTCCAGATGAACAACGACATTTTTACATGTAGATCTTCATCAAAATCTCGTCTACAGTATGGTATAAAGCATTTTAATATTGAGAATGGGTGTTTTTTTTAATTAACATGAAAAGGGAACATGCACCTTATAGATTCCGAATCCAAAAACTGAGAGAATGGAAGGTGGGGCTTTAAACACTTTGTTTATGACTTTTTAAATTCTGTTTGCTGTGTAATTGGTTCTACAAAACAACATGCAACATACAGCTTCCAATCAAAGGCCCCCACCCCCTACCCTTTTCCCATAACTGTTGCTGTTAATATTTTAAAAAATTATTTCTGCTTGGGACCCAAGAAGAGAACACAATGAGCTGCAGCAAGATGAGTGGTATTGGTGTATAGGGAGTGTAAGAGGTTGGGGGTAGAATTCAACACTTCTGTCGAGAGGGTAGACAAATTAGATGTTAATCTGTTAACCAATATGGTTATGTTTGAAATGGAGAAGTATGCTAGACTTACGGATGTGCCCTGCAAAGACAAGTGTTTAGTTGACATTCTGTGTCACAACTTTGCCATTCAGCTAGATGATGATTATCATGATTTACTTCTCCGTTGTCTCAGGACATACACTACTCACAAAAAGTTAGGGATATTCGGCTTTCGGGTGAAATTTCAGGATGAACCTAAAAAAATATAACCTTTACAGGTGAAATTAATTTGACCTTCTCTAAACTTTTGAATGCACATGTCCAACTATTCAATGTTTCAGTACTTTTTGCACAACTTGCTGTTCTCTAACAAGGAGCTGAACGGCAAAATTCACAACAGGTGTTTGATCCATGAATCGACCAATAAATTTCCTGGTTCAATTAGAATTGGTATTTAAACAGTCCTCTTCATCATGCTGTTCACATTTTGACATCATGAGACCAAGACGACACCTAACAATCGATCAACAGTACCTCGCCATTGCGAGGCTTCAAACAGGATGTTCTCAGAGGGAAGTGGCCACTGAGCTTAGAGTGTCACAGAGTGTCATCAGCAGGTTGCAACAGAGATACAGAGAGACTGGAAGAGTCACAGAAAGGCATAGAAGTGGACGTCCTTTGGCCACATCCCACACTGATGACCGCTTCATTGTGAACAGTGCCCTGCGGAACCGGATGATGAATGCCACTCAACTCCAGGCACATTTAAGGGAGGTGAGAGGCACCCAAGTGTCACGTCAGACCATTCGAAACCGTTTACATCAGCGTGGTCTGCGTGCTAGACGACCAAGGGTACCTGACCACACCACCAGGCACAGGCGTCATCGTCTTGCATGGGCCAGGGAGCATTTACGCTGGACGAGGGACCAGTGGGCCTCAGTGCTGTTCTCTGATGAAAGTCGATTCACGTTGAGCAGAAATGATGGCCGCCAACGATGTTGGAGACGTCAAGGAGAGCGCTATGCATCAGCCACTGTTGTCACCAGACGACCCTTTGGTGGTGGCGGTGTTACAGTGTGGGCAGGTGTGTCTAGTCAATACAGAACTGCCCTACACTTTGTGAATGGTACAGTGACAAGCCCATACTACCTGAATAACATCATTAATCCAGTCATTGTGCCCCTGCATGAACAACACAGGCCTAATTTCATCTTCATGGACGACAATGCTCCAGCTCATCGAGGTCGCATCATTAGGGAAAGGCTGCTGGAGACTGGGGTACCTCAAATGGAGTGGCCTGCACTTTCTCCATACCTGAATCCCGTAGAAAACCTATGGGATCAGCTGACTCACCGTGTAGAGGCTCGTAACTCTGTACCCCAGAACCTCAATGACCTGAGGGCCGCCCTTCAAGAAGAGTGGGATGCCATGCCTCAGCAGACAATAAGTCGACTTGTGAACAGCATGAGACGTCGTTGTCAAGCTGTAACTGATGCTCAAGGGCACATGACAAGTTATTGAGACATTGACATTTTTTTTGTGGTATACCCACCACTGTTGTTGGCTTTTGTTTCAATAAATTGTTTGAGATGAGGAAATCACCATTGCATGCTTCTACTTAAATGCCCTACTTTCATGATACGTATAATATCACTGTAGCGTGAACTTACATTTTCCATAAATTTCACCCGAAAGCCAAATATCCCTAACTTTTTGTGAGTAGTGTATGTGCGTAGGGCTTTTTCTAAAGCCAGAATGTTGTGTGAGAGAGAAGCCTTTGAAAGGTCTGTCTTTAAGCTGCCAAAAAAACTTGATCAGGCAAGTTCGCGAAGTGAAGAAGATACTCACGACAGTGCACATGAGGCTTCTGTGAGGGATGTTAGTGAGATTGTAGGGGATTTGCAACAAGAAATGGCAGATAAAACCAGGCTACAGGGAGAGTTTGCGCTTCTTTGTAAAGAGAGGGACAGGTTAGATGAAGAAAAGAAAGCAACAAATAGAAAACTCTATGAGGCAGAGGTTAAAATTAAGGGCTTACAGTCTAAATTAGCAAAGTGTACTGAGGGACTGTATCAGCAGCACCCAAAAATTTTTTTTAAGAGGCATAATGATTTACTTTTAATCTGTTTTCAGGTCGAGAACGTCATATGCATTACCTGAACAAAGCCAATAGGGTTTAATAAACAAATTATGAAATAGCCGCGCAATGTCAAAATGGGTCAGACCCAGACGCATTAAGTAGGCTAATCAATGTTACTGTTGCGAATACAGTGGAATTCTGTTTGAAACTGAGACGTTTGGCACGTATGGCGTTTTGGGAGTACATATTTAATTAAATACAACACGCCATGACAATATATGTGAGTAAATGTGTAGAGCATATTAGTTTTCCTGTACGAATACCACAAAATATCGGTTCTTGTTGTTGAAAAAATAAGGATAACGGTATCCTAAAAGTAGCACAGATGATGATGTGTTTCCATCCAACGAGAGTGATTACACGGAAGTGAAACCGGCTAATTTAAAAAATAATTTTAAAGCGAACAAACGCCCTTTTTCTGACATGCTAGCGATTTATATATTGTTATTTGATTATATTGTAGCATTTAGGACAATATACATGAAAAATAAGCTGGCAAAATATGTTTTCTGAAAAATCACAAAAACGGGTTTGACCTCCCTACTTGGGAGGGAGAAACTACAGCGAGGGGGTTCTGAGGGCATTTGTTACAACAAGGAACAAGACTCATACTTGCACCAGTGTTTATGAAAAGACAGTACAACAGTATGCAGGAAACTGGCCCTTTGGACAAAAAGCCTTCAAAAAGGAAATGAGTCGCAGAGAAACATCCCAGGTTCCTCAGCCAAATTGTGTTTCGGTTCAGCTCGGGCGATGCTGTCGTGGAATTTGACGGATGTTAAGGCAGATCTGTAAACAGTCTTGCGTGTCACTGGAGGCCTGGTAGGTGCATTCAGCATGGCTTGGGAGGTTGCAGAACAGAGAAATGCTTGTAGTTGTAATGTTTGTAGTAGAATATTTAGCTACATATTTTATATATTTTTTCGTTGTCAAAGTGAACATTCATGGCAAATGTTTATTGGACCCCGGCCAATTTGTGCTTAATGTTAAAATAACAATCACAAAAGAACAGAAATTATTGGGATGGCAGGTATGCCATCCGCCAAGTTACGGCTTGGTGGGGCATGCCCCATACCTATACAGCAGAGAGTTTGGCACTTTTCAGGGTTTCCTACAGAAGTAACCACAATGACCATAGGCTCGGAGCCCTTAAAAACATTAACTTCTGTATGTTCTGACCTCATGTAACCACACAGCATTCTTCTTCTTCTTCCTATTTTTCCTGCCAAACTGCCTGCCTCCGTCGCGATGTTATCCAATGGGGAGAATTATTCTTTGAGGGTATGGTCCAGATACCTGCTCCTCAAGCTTATCGCCCAATAAAAACGCTTCATACTAATGTTTTTTAATGTTAATATAGCTAATGGCTTCATGCTTTCCAAGAAGCTACTGTGGCCTAATGGTTAGAGTTTCTGTCTCTCACACAGAGGATTGTGGGTTCGAGCCCAGGAGGGCACATGCTTATTTTCCACAAAAACAATGTGCAACTGTTAAGTACTTTACATTTATTAGACTGTTATTATTTTCCCATTAACACATTAATGCATTTTTATTGCAAAGGCAAAAGAGGTTTCCAATATTAACTGTTCAATGTTTCACTTGTACTATATCACACCCACCCCAAACCGGACGCTCGCTCGTCTGGTTTGGGGAGGGTGTTACGCTCTGCTGTTGTGGTCATGACTGACTGACTGTGGAAAACGAACCTCAACGTACCCTTGCCTCGGCCAACATTTCTTTATTCATTAATTTCTTCACTTCAGCTCTGTTCACTTTATCCTTTTCACACATAACACAATGTCACCATAAAATTAACTACTAGGAAAATTTAGAATTTACGATAATAGCCTACATTAAGAATTGATGATAGCCTCCTTTAAGCAGCAATCCTTTAAGAGATCGGATTTATAAACCGCCAATTCCCCAAACATATCTGATTCATGGTTAGTCACTTAAAAAAACAAAAAAACAATAGCCTCCGAATGTGGCTCTAGTCTACGATACTCTGCAGATAATGTAGCTTACTGCAAACACTTTTAATTATAATAATAATTAGAAGAAGAAGAAGAAGAAGGAGTTTTCTTTCTGGCTAAGATTCCTGGGAAATATGCGTTGTCCAATTAAGCTTGTTAGCCAACGTTACTGTTGCCAGAGAAACGTCAGTCTGCTTCTAGTCAGGAAGCAGTTACAAGCTAGGCTACTACGAAGCGAATCAACATGCCTTATAGCCTACATGCATTGCACTAGAGAAAACTAAACTAAACCTAGCTGTGCGGCACCAAAACATTTCCCGCAGGTAACGTTCGACACTACCGGAAAAAAACTGCGAATTCTGCTGTGCTTATGAACTCACTAGCTCGCTCGCTAGCTCGTAGCCCACACATGGAAGGTTGGAGTTACGCATCCGGCAATCCAGTGTTGAATAGCCTAACATTAAATGTATTTCATTTTCTATAGAATACTAATAGCCCTATTTTAAAACTGTATTTCCATATTTTGCTGATGGAAACTATTTAGGCTGTACTAGCTATTTAGGCTGTATGTCTTTCAGCTAGAATGTGTTTGCGTCTAGCCCATTGTGCATGCATGTCTCCATATAGACTTGGTTAATTAATTTACATGCTTCTTCATGATCCATAGCTCAGGCGGTGCTGCTCATTGTATTTCATTACACATTAAATACTGCTCATCTACAAACTCTTAATGTAATTGTGTGCTATCTGTAATAGGATAACTGTTCTCATTCTTGTCAATAGAGGCGTTATGGTTACGCAAATGTCTGCGTGCATTTCTTTGGAATTCATGTCTCTCTCCGTGTTTATCTTCATGCATTATTCATCATTAGTTTGCTATAAAAAATGGTTGTCAGATCAAAAACGTCTACAACGTAAAAAAAAAAAAACAAGTTACTCACGCATAGCCTACATAGTGCTGTCTATAAGTCCTCAACCCCTTGGCGCAGATAGCAAATTTCACCTATTTAGGGGGTGCTCTGTTTAAAGCTTTATAACTCCAGGTGTGAGCGCTAAATGGCTTAAATGAAACAAGACAGGTGTACCATTTACAATACAAATTTAGATTTGTTTATTTTCATAATTTAATAAAATAAACTTTGGAAAAAACCTTTTAAAAAAATTTTTTTATTGTTTTTTTATCTTGCTGAGAGCTACATAAGTGAAATCGGTAATATACAGATCCTTTCCAAAAAATTAGAATATCATGGAAAAGTTTTTTTCCCCCCATAATTCCATTCTAAAAGTGACTTTCATAGATTATAGATTCATTACACACAAAGTGAAATATTTCTAGCCTTTATTTGTTTCATTTTTCATAATTTTGGCTTACAGCTCCAGAAAACCCCCAAAACAGTATTTCAAGAAATTAGAATAGTGTGTCGAAAATCAGCATTTACTTCAGTTATTTCAGAGATTGAATGTTTTAGACAGAGTATCTCACACTGTACGTGGTGGTTTTTGAAGCACTCACTCCAGCCTCAGTCCACTCCCTCTGCATCTCCGCCAAATTTTGGAATCGTCTTTGCTTGACAATCCGCTGAAGCCTACGGTCATCTCTTTTGCTTGTGCACCTTCTCCTGCCACATTTTTCCCTTCCACTAAACTTTCTATTGATATGCTTGGACACTGCACTCTGTGAACAGCCAGCCTCCTTAGCGATGACCTTTTGGGCTCTATTTTAATAAACCAAACGCAATGGTGAACGCAAGAGTAATCGCTTGGCGGTATCGCTCTGAGGGCGTGTCGGCGAGAAATTTGGTAATTTCATGACGGCAATCTTGGCGCATCTGATGGCGGTATTGCTAAAAGGCTGGGTTTAAATGTCCAAGGTGTGTCTCTATGGTAGCCAATCAAATAGTTGTTCTCATGCTTTTTTTTAAAAGCCAGTTGGAACGCAATCGCTCCATGCAATTTCATAATGAGCAACCCAAACGCACTGGACCGTCAACGACAAGAGCGATTTTCCGCACAGAAAATCAGACATACTTGCAACAGAAGTACAGACTAGGACTAGTAATTTATGGATCACAATCCACACCACCTCGTCTCCCAGAAGTTCGGAAGGCACGGGAGGAGGTGGCGAATGCATTAATTAGCCTACATGAGGTGATGTAGGCATAATTATGATTCAAATGGTAGGCTTATGATTCAACTGTGTCAATGTGTAATTTATATATTATAGGCTATTAGCCTACATGATCGCAAGTTTCTTGTAAGCTGTCCTGTTTTATTCTAGTAGTTTAAATTAAAATTAATTAATTAATAATAATTATAGGCTATTTGTTCATTAAATGGAAGTGTAATGTTGGCATCACCTATAGACACTACATAGAACTACATGACTAATAAGTTGGCAAATTGCCAGAGTCTATTGCGTTGCCGCTAAGAGGTGGTTCTAGCTGATCATAACGCAATGGGTTTTCGTTGGTTCAAATTGTCACTGAGCCGAAAGTATTTTAGAACACGCCCCAGACAGCGCCACCCATCCCACTGCAGCGCAAGCGAAAGGATGTTATGTTGAAAATTTGTTGATCCTAGCGGTATTGCTGAGAAACGCCATAGCGCCAGTTTTAAGACGTTGATGCTGTCAACAAGCTTGCGTTTGACTATACCGTCCCCTTGCGCTGGTTTGAAAATAGAGCCCTTTGTGGCTTACCCATCTTCTGGAGGGTGTGAATGATGGTCTTCTGGCCAATTGTCAAGTCTGCAGTCTTCCCCATACTGAACCAAACTGAGATACCTGTCCAATTTAGAAAAACTTTGTAGGTGTTTTGAGTAAATTAGATGATAGTGTGATAGTGTCTAAAACATTCATTCTCTGAAATAACTGAAGTAAATGCTGATTTTCGACATACTATTCTAATTTCTTGAAATACTGTTTTGGGGGTTTTCTAGAGCTGTAAGCCAAAATTATGAAAAATGAAACAAATAAAGGCTAGACATATTTACCTTTGTGTGTAATGAATCTATAATCTATGAAAGTTTCACTTTTTGAATGGAATTATGGAAAAAAAAAAAAACTTTTCCATGATTTTTTGGAAAGGATCTGTATATACATTTCCTGGATCATAAACTCCATGTCCACAAGTTTTGCTAAATCTGAGGATGATATGCAGAACTACTAAAGGTCTATGATGCAAAATATAGCAGTGTACCCTGTGGTCCATTAGTGTCTCCAAATGGATAAATTGTGCAATGCTGTATATAAAAAGAATTATGATATATTTAACTACAAATCAACAGTTTTGGCTCATAAAATACTTTTGCATAATTTCCAAATGGGAATGACTATATTTCCATCAGTATAGGGGGTAGATATCTATGGGTCCAAAACCCCTATGCAAAACATGTCATAAAATGAATAAAATTATTCATTATTGTATTATAAAGCAAAGGCCTATACATTTGCTCCTTCTGATGGCTTAAGATTAAAAACATTGATATCACAGTGTTACATACACCTAAATATGTTGCCTAATCATTCACTCTTGTACCTCAATAAAACATCACTTGTCCCTGTACTCTACAGTATGTATACTTTTGTCCTGGGATTGCATTTTTCTGTATTTCTTTTATTTTCCTATTCATAATGACTCCAAGGAAATTTTTACCTTAATCTACCATATATCAGCGCACAGTAAATTGGAATGAGCATTTGTCATGCCCTAAGAGACAAGTATAGGCTATACGCCATAGCCTATATTATGTACGATAACATGAACATAAAATATATTCCACCATCTGCAAAATGCTGCCAAATGTTCTATCTTCAATGAACATCGCTAGCCTACATCAAAAATACATTTAACGATTGCACTACAGGATGTGAAATGCACTCAAAATGCGAAAATAACAATAGGGCTATCAAACATATTGGAAAGACAGTGATCGAGTGGAAACACAAACGTACATATGTAGCCAGCGAGACCAACGGTATTTTAGACGCAAAAATACATATCAGAAAAGGGAAACTCCCCTCCCTAATGCGTATTCTGTAGAGCTTCCGTAATACGAGACCGTTAAAACGAAAACTGCCGTTACGCAGGGCTGCAGAAAATTGTTCAAAGCACCGAAAAAGACTTTACATATACCGTTGCTAAGGTTATAATGTACTCTATTGGATAAAAAAGCCGACAATTAAACCAGAATGAACTGTAATGAATGAGACAGGCTTACAGGGCATGGGGGTATTACGCGTCGACGTTTCAGATAATGTAATAGCGGTATAAAGTGTTGTATATTTCTCAAATCGATTGTACCAGACAATAAATGACCACTGAATTTTGAAAGGAACATCTCGATGTGTAAAACCGATGGTAGGATTGTATATTTATTTCATATTTAGTAGCATATATTGCTAGTAGAATACATGGTAGAATGAGACAGTACTTTCAGTTTATTTTGCATTTGAGTGAGCAGGGCTTTTCACGGCTTTTCTGGCATACGATCAGGCTATTGTTGGGTTTAGCTCGATGCTATAATGTTATTCTAATTTTATATAATGAATAAATGTATTTATGAACTCAAACATAGACGCTATTGTCCACTAGGTCACGCATGGGTAGGTATAGACTAGGTGGGGGGGTTGCTTGTTAAATGGACTTGCTACGGGGAAAATAGTGACACTTAGAAACTCGTATTCAGCAGAAATCGTCACGAACCGTCTACCAATAAAGTTAAAACACAGAGTTTGTGATTTCCACAAATATCATAACTACTAAAAAAAAAAAAAAAAATTGGTCCTATTACTTATTTGCCACCATCTGACCCAGAAACATGTCTCGATGTTTGTAAAAATGCTATATGTACGCTATTTTCTAGGTAAAAATATTACTCATTTTTATCTGCATTTATTTATTCATCACCCCTTTCTCTATTGTACATGATGTTTCTTCATATAAATTTCTGTTTGTGAATTGTAAAGAATTCTGTAGCAGCAGTTAACATTTTAAAACCTGTACATTTTCTAAAGTAAACTTGCCAACAAAGTACAACCATATCCTTTCTGGAGTGTAATTATTCATCAACTGTTAAAAACATTCATTGAAATCATGTTGTTCCATGAGGCACAATCTCTTCACATGCAAAGATGAAGAAACACAGGGCCAAGTTGCATTAAATAATTTAGGAAAGTTTGGATAGCATTGCTTTGGAATAGAGCTAGTTTATTTAGTGTGAGCTATGATAGGCAATGTTGTTAGTTGTAACTTGGCCACATTTTGATATCAATACTTTTAAAGGCAGGCCTAGTTTTTGCAAGTTGGAATTAAGGACTTATAGACAGCGCAATGTAGGCTATGCGTGAGTAACTTGTTTTTTTTTTTTAGGTCGTAGACATTTTTGATCTGATACAATATTACAGTAATAGTATATCTCAAAGGGAAGCTGCACCTGTGGGTCTGTTTCCCTAGGCTGCATGTAACACTGCAGTAACCTGTCAAAAGGAGCAGCACCTGCCACCTGTCTTTCAGTGCATTACATCATCACTAGGTCCGGGGCGGTCCTCTGCTACCTCCAAGATGAGTGACAGGACAGAAAGGTTAGAGCAGGATAAAGCCTGAAAGCCCTCTAGGAACAGAGGACTGCCAACATTAAACCTGAGACAGGTATGACCTCGCATTTACGCCATTCAGAGTACAGCCAAGACTATTTTGCAGTTACTTTGTTTGGAGTAGAGAACTTGTGAACATTGGAAACAATGCAGACCATTCTAGAAGAACTGAGAACCAGAGATGTTATGTTATTGCAGGTATTATAGGATTTCTCTGATCACACGTGAATTTGTTATGGTCTTCAGGGTCTGATGGCAGAGATGAAAAATGTTTCATATGTACCTTTGAAGCAGCCCATCGTGTTCACTGTGGAAGGTTTCATCGTATCCAGGCAGCAGGGGTACCCCCTGTTTGCAGTCACGCTCATCGTGTACACTGTGATGCTGCTGGGAAATTTCAGCGTGGTTACTGTAATCGCCGCGGACGTCAAGCTCCACAAACCCATGTACGTGTTGATATGCAATCTGGCAGCGTGCGACCTGCTCGGGGGGCACGGTAATCATGACCCAGCTGATGTCCCACTTCCTGACAGGGGACAAGACGATCAGCTACGTGGCGGCCATCGTCCAGTGCTTCTGCTTGCAGTTTTACGGTGCGGCCGTGTCTCCCATTATGTCTGCCATGGCGTACGACCGCTACGTGGCCATCTGCAAGCCACTGCACTACCACGCCATCATGACCACAGGGCGACTGGTATCACTGTGTTTTCTGGCCTGGTTCTTCGTGTTCTGCCTTCTTGTGGCCGGCATCCTTCTGACCGTGGAAACGCCGCTGTGTGGGACGTTAATCAAGCACGTCTACTGCAGCAATGAAGCCATTCTGAGGCTGGCATGCATCCCCACCCCAATCCAAAACATGTATTATAGGTGCGGAGCTTGGATCTTATCTATAGCCGCCTTCGTAGTCATGACCTTTACCTATGTGAAGATCCTCATTGCATGTGTGGTCAAACAGGACAAAAACAGTAGGAGCAAGGCCATACAGACGTGCACCTCCCACCTCACCATTTATATACTCTTTGAGCTCTCCCTCTTCATCATTCTTGTGACCGACATGAACCAAGAGATCAGCCCCAACACCAAGAAGTTCTGCGCAATTCTGTTTATCATCATTCCCCCCACGGTAAACCCAATCATCTACGGCATTTCCATGAAAGATATTCGCACAAACATTGTGAAGTTTTTCAAATCCACTGTCTTGCTGAAATAGGACCTGTGAGTATCACCCAGTGAAATAACTTTGCTACAGCATATTAAAAGTTGCAGTTAGGTTTTGTGCCAGCTGGGCAGAGGACATTTGAAGTGAAATCCTACAATGCTTTTCCTTTGCTGTACTGAGGATGATCATGACTGTATTGTTTTGGCACAATTAGAACCACCCCGTGTATTTCCCCATTAATCTTTTGCATTTAAAAAAAAGCACATCTACTTTTTAAAAACCAATCAGAAGCAATATACTCGTTAAAATAAATAAAAGTAATTGCTCTCGGGTTTAATTCTGTTGTCCTTTGTTGTATTTTATTTGTGTGAGTAAAAAAAAAACATTATACAACAATAAAACCATTCAGCACGACACATTATGTATAAGATTGTATATATCTGCTCCATTTGCCCCTTCTTTCTTGTAGGCCTACTGTATTCTCTTTTTTTTTTTCTCTCTCTCTGTCTCTCTCTCTCTCTCTCTCATTGCTGCAGGGATTCCCTGGTCTCAGACACCCAAAGGACAGAAGCACACTTGGGCTGGCAGTGTGCAATTAGTTAATGCAATCCAGGTGTGTGTGTGTGTGTGTGTGTGTGTGTGTGTGTGTGTGTGTGTGTGTGTGTGTGTGTGTGTGTGTGTGTGTGTGTGTGTGTGTGTGTGTGTGTGTGTGTGTGTGTGTGTGTGTGTGTGTGTGTGTGTGTGTGTGTGTGTGTGTGTGTGTGTGTGTGTGTGTGTGTGTGTGTGTGTGTGTGTGTGTGTGTGTGTGTGTGTGTGTGTGTGTGTGTGTGTGTGTGTGCGTGTGCCTACTTAACCAGTAGCACAGTCCCAGATTGCTCCGATTCCATCTGCCGGGCCAAGCCCTGACACAATGTAATTATGCACTATTAGCACTGGATGAAATTACATGGATGAAAAATATTAGAAGATGAAACAAAAATTTAAATGAAGTCTGTCTGTAAATGATTTGGTTTGATTGAATGAATTCTCCTCCCAGTGTTTCCCCAACCATAGATATTAGTAGGCGGGCCACCCAGTGTTTCCCCTACCATAGATATTAGGGGGCCGCCCACTAATGATCAGAAGCCGCACACCAACCACAACCCCCCCCACCCCAGTCAAGTTTCTAGCAGGGATGCGCACAACTCTGAAAAAATAATTTTCTCTAAAATTGTAGTATTTCTATTTAAACCGATGCTACCCAAATTATAGCAAATAATCCATTAAAGTTCTACTCATAAATTTTGGCATGGATGTCTTATGACAAAATGTTTATATTTATGTCTGCATATGACGAGGTAAATACAGCTAATACAAATAACACCAACATTTCCAGTTTTTTCCTGTTAATTCCTGTTTATTCCCGTTAATTCCCATATATTCCCGTTAATTCCCATGGAAAGTTTCCACCTTTGAATATTTGCAGCCCTAGTCACGTATCATACATACATTTGATCGGTATAATAACACATTATGGTGGTGAATAAAAACAGTGGTCAGAGCAGAAGAATAAATAATAGCAAAAAATAAATGTATTGATATTAAAGATTCATTGCAATAAAGATAAATGGCATACGAGAGTGAGAATGGTACAAAGTTCATAAATAATATACAGTGTTTCCCCTATAATTATTTTCAAGCCTGGTGGTATGTACCCCAAAAAAACCCAATCAGACGCGGCTCATGGGATGGCATATTGCCGTGGTCAGCTTCGGACGTTTGGTGCAGCAGGCAGTCTGCAATTTATATTTGCGTTCAAATTTTTGTTCGCTCTGTATATTCAAGACTTAAAACAAAGAGATCACAAGGAGATGATGACTTAATAAGCTGCATTTATCGCATAAAAATAAACTGTAATCAATGCCACATTATAATTAAGGCAACAGACTTCAGTGAGAAACAATTGTGGAACTAACCCAAAAATTGACAAAAAAAGAGCTACTTCTTTATCAAGGTATCTGAAAGAAATAATATTTTAAAATTAGACAGATACACTTTGAAAAGCTTGGTCTTTTCATATTAGTGACATACGTATTTGTTAAATATCATCAAACTAAGCAAATCCATGTTTTATGTCACAAAAAAGATATCTCTTTACTGAACATGTACATCTAGCTGTTTAATAACAGCAACATATGCGCTCACATCGAGTTCAATCCCGATAGCCTGGGGGTTTCTGATTTCTACCAGGATGGGTTCTTCGATAATACTGGCTAGTATTTCGAGCATTTCATCCACCATGCAATGAGATCTGTAGTTAGTTGATTTTCCAACCTTTTAAAAAAATTAAATAAAAAAACAGTTAAATAGGTAAAGTGATATTTGTCAAATTATATTATTAATAAGATATTAATAAGCATAAGTAGTTGCCTTAAAGGAGAAGGTTATTTACGATCATATACAACGGTCCATATCAACATTTTGACAAACTTTGCAGTCTTGAGATATATTGTTTATTGCTCATGTCACAGCTAACTTCTACAATGGATCTGGACGTGCACAATAAAAAATCCTTCAAAAAACACCATAAACTCTCGATTTCAAAGATGGGAAACTCACCGAGTGGTCACTGGTGTCCGTTGATGTTCTGATACAAAACTCGTCTCAAAGTATGCTTCGTATCAGGTTTTATTTATCAGTTTATTAAATCCATTGACTTGTATAGACACCAACGGAGGTTTAGATATACATCCGCAGCCGGAAACCGGAAATACTTCTTAATTGTTTTGGAATGTTTGTAGTTTTCCGTTGCTCACTAGCGGTCTTGTGCACTCGCAGTGAAAAAATCAGTCGCAGAAACATACACTAATTTAGCAAAATGGATCCTTTTGAAGAGTTTGTACTAGCTGCAAAACAAACCCAGACCTGGTGACCCCCGGAAGCGGCTGCTGTTCTTCTACGGTAGATTTCAAATTCAGCCAAGACCTCCCAAAATTTCAAGTGGAAGTTTACAAACGTATGACGACTGTAGTTCTATAAATCATTAAACGGTAAATATATCTCAAGACTGCAAAGTTTGTCAAAATGTTGATATGGACCGTTGTATATGATCGTAAATAACCGTTTAACAGGGCTTAGCATGCTAAATACCGAACTTCTCCTTTAAGTTTGGCAAAAATAATCACAACCCAACAGCTCTGCTAGCTCAAGTAGAGCTGCATAGTTTGTGTGGTGGGTGATTTCATGCTTCACTAGCCAATAAAGGCATTTGAAAGCGCCTATCACAGCCTCACGTTCAACTCTCATCACTGGCTCAAAGGCTGCTGTTTCCGTATGACCGGGATATTTCGGCAAAATAACAGTTTTAAATTAAAAATAATTATAGAGGCCTATCACTGAAATCAGCCACTAAAATCAAATCATTAGATTAAATCTTACCTTTAACCAAAGTTGCATGGGCCTGAAAGGCCGCAATGCGACGGCCTGACCCCATATGGCCATCGATGACATCTTTTCATCTCAGAGGGGGGACCTCAATGAAAACCCTCTGGTATGGTCCTCTTTTAACAGGCTGCTTATGCTGACGGCATATGGGCCAGGCCAAGGGGAGGTTAACATCAGTAGCAAAATGTTAAACATTATGAAATGACGTCCTATTTGCCCGATAAGCCAACATTCCAAGGTGTACAGAACAAAAAAAAGTATTGAATTATCTCTACTAGAAAAAAAGTTATGGGCTTTTGAATCCATTGGGGTTGACTAACTTGCAACTATTTTCAATAAAGTATGAATAAATAGCATTTTTCTAATGATGATATGAATAGCCATCCCAGGAGAGTGAATGGCTTAGGATAAGAATACAAGGTATTCAAAAATTTCTCGATTCTCATTTCGGCCTGTCCCTCCGTTCAATTTTAAAAAAATACATTTTCTACTTAGAGAGGGGAAACATTCCAAAAGAAAGCTTATTGGGATGTGTCTTGATGTAGTATAACCAGTTTTGAAAAAAAGGCAGAATTATGTCCCTCCGTTACCATGACTTTAAACCTTGCCCCATAAAAATTGAGCAGCACAAGTGGCTTACCATTTTGCATGTTCATATTTAAGTGGTAATAGTACAATATGAAAGAGAAAGATAACCCTTTTTACCTCAGGAACCGTATGATATGCAAAGATCTGAAAAAAGTGTAAAAAACAGATGTTAATTTTGCGTCCCTCCGTTACCGCCCTGTTTTTTTAATCAATTTTACCCCAAAGAAGTTGTTTGCCAGCCTCATCGGTGTTTGAGTCAACGTTACTCGAGCTTCCCCCCAATCCGCTCCTCTTTCTCTCTCGTCTACCGTTGCCTCCCTCATTTCTTCCCCTCTCCCATCTTCTCCATCTGTATTTTGCTCTGGAGTTTTGGTAAAAAATGTTCAAAGATTTGGTTATCCATCCCCCACGTTAGGATGTCTTTTTCTTTTAGGCAGCACCATGTTCACGCTAGTATCGATTGATTCACGTTAGTAACGTTAAGTTAATAACTTGCCGTAATTTGCACTTGCAGCTATCTTATCTGGGTACAAGGTAAAATATGAACCTATGGCAAAGTGTCATGTACTTTCTAACCTACTGTGATGGTTCTATGTCTATGGGCAGCACACTCTTCGCGTCATCAAGTTTTCTAGGCAACAACACAGTTTCGGAACAGCTCCGTGTAGAGGCTCCCAAGCGCAAATAATGATTGTGGGGTTATTTTTGGCATTCAAATTTCTTTGTTAGCCTGGCGGTGGGTCTCGTTAACCAGGCATGTACTATTATAGGGGAAATACTGGTATAGAACAAAAGTGCACAAAGAGTAAAACATTAGAACAAAAGTGCATAAAGAGTAAAACGTTAGAACAAAAGTGCATAAAGAGTATAATGTTAGAACAAAGTGCACAAAGAGTATCGTGGTTTTCAATCAACTGGCTTCTTCTCATCCAATCTACAGAAATCAAATAATATTCATGTTGGTGAAAACAGTCAATATTCGGAGACTAACATTAAAGTTATTAAAAAACTGGTGATTTTAAAAAAGCATTCTTGGTACCAATCATGACCAATAGAGGCCGATATTCTCTAACGTATATCACAGAAAGAGAGAATGCCCTCCATTATTCTACTAAGTTCAATATAAATGGTTGCTAGCTCTAGCCACGTGAGCCAAGTTGCCACTGACACAACGTGAATTACATTGTTAGTTAACTACATCATTAACGTTAACTGTGTAGCTATCACGTTACAGACATTACATAAAAAAGGAATGGGCATACCAGTAGCCTTTGTTAACTAAGTTAACCAGCCGGGTTTGCCGGGCTGATAACGATAGCTATCGTTAGCTAGCTAGATACCGTTAATGTTCATTAAAAGCTATCAATACCGGAGTGTTTACGTAAGTAAGTACATTACTGACTCACATTCACTCGAAAAATGGCATTGACATGCAGCGAATATGACACTGACTTTATACATGCTTTTACAGCTTCGTTTCATGTTTCAGTGCCCATAACAAACAGATTATTGCGGGCATTTTCTGTGGCGTATAAACGGCACTGGGAGCAGAACATTGACATTATTTAACGCTATTCATCATACCAGAGCCAATTCTGTTTTCCCCATTCTCATCAATGAGAGACCGGCATTTTAGGTTGATACATTGATACCGGGGGAAGGCTAGAGTGTGTTTTTTTAATTAAAATTAAATCAAATCCATTTTTGGAAGTTTTTTGGTGAATCTGAGTGTTAATGAGTACACACACAGGAATATTATATAAGGACATTTATTTCAGAACTTCTATTGATTTAAATATGTTCTAAAATTGCCAAAAAGAAAATTCTATTGAAAAACATTCAGTTGATATATGATGGGGCACACAAATAATAATTTGGGCAGAAATTACCTCCCGTCTCTCAGCGAACTCCGAGGTCCTCTGATAATTCTATTACCAACATGTCAGTATTTGGTGCGAATTACAATGATTTTTGGCGGTACATATTTATTGTAATACTTCCCATTTAAAGCTTTGTATTGTGTGCGAACTCAATGCGAACGCAAAAACAAATGGAAGCAATGAAGACATTCTCGAGTCCCTTGAATCTCCCTTATTAACTTCTATCATCTCCTCATGGAGACCAATAGCTTTGCGAAAAATATCCTCCATACTACACTGCCCGGCCAAAAAAAAGTTCACACACTCTAATATTTCGTTGGACCGCCTTTAGCTTTGATTACGGCGCGCATTTGTTGTGGCATTGTTTCGACAACCTTATGCAATGTCACAACATTTATTTCCATACGTTTATTTAGCATACGTTTTTGGCTGAGATCTTGTATTGACGACGGGAGAGTCGAACCACTCCGTAAAGTGTTCTCCAGCAGATCCCAAAGACTTTCAATGGGGTTAAGGTCAGGAATCTGGTGGCTAATTCATGTGTGAAAATTATTCCGCATGCTCCTGAACCATTCTTTCACAATTTGATGAATCTTGGCATTGTCATCCTGACATATGCCCATTGATGGGATAACCTGGTCAATCAGTACATTCAGGTACTTCGCTGACTTGATTGTATTGCTGCATAATGTTGCTGAGCCTAGACCTGACCAACTGAAGCAACCCCAGATCATAACACTGCCTCCAGAGGCTTGTACAGTGGGCACTATGCATGACAGGTGCAATGGCAACTTTTTTTTTAGCTGGGCAGTGTATTATCAGCGAGTATATCATCCTGGGATATTAAGAACACTCAATTTTCAGAATTGTCGCATACTTAACAGCTTTTTAAAAAAAAGTATACTCAATAGAGTGCTACAGTTTGTAGTCCTAAAACCCAGAAGTGAGTTAGCATTTTTGAGCCATGGGTTCCCTCGCCAGATTTCCAATGGGGTCTTCCCATGGGGTTTTCGGATTTGTGCCGAATATAAGGTCTGTGGTTAATATGAGCCTAAGAGAGTTAGCTACTTATGGGTCATTCCGTGTCAAATCAGACAGAATGCAGGAAAGTGGTTGCAGCACCGTCTCACATTTTGTTCAAATTTTTTTGTTCAAAAAAAAATTTGTCTATATAATGTTTGGGTCCCAAAACTAAGGCCTGTAAAATATTTTTGTTCAATTCCAATGTTTTTATTTTTTTTTTGCCCTTGATATTTTTTCATTTTTACTCTCAAAAACACCTGGGAAACATTGAAAGTAAAACAAAAAATCTGGGAAGCCATGTTTGGGCATTAATATCTTAAAAAGTATTATTCCTAGCCTCACCAAACTTTGTTGGATGGAAGACAAACATGTTCTCAGTATGACTGTACTGCATGTCATTTTACTTTTATAAGGCCCTAGATTTGGAAAAAAGTGCAATATTCCTAAACGAGAGTGATATGGAGGGTATTATAAACCGATTTTTTTGCACCCATATGGTATCAATTAGGGGTGTCACGATACCGATTCGAAATCGAAAATCGATCGAAATGAGCGTTCGATTCCGAACTTCGAAATCACAAGCTGGTTCGCGATTCTCCCAAGTTTTTTTTTTCTCTCCAACCGCGCCCCCCGCGCGCTCTTCTTAGCCTTTCATGCAGTGTTTCCCCTAGATTTTTTTTCAGGCCGGGCGGTGAAAGTGCGCCATTTTGCGTAGAGGCGGAAACTATAATTACACCCTCATAATATCAGCGCTGCCATTGAAAATTTTAATTAGGCCTAACGGGCAACCGAAGCTGTTTTGGCAAGGGTTTTTCCAGATGCTATTTTGATCATTCCCGCATTCTGCAGTAAGGGAAATATTGCAGCTTCATAAAAAAATTAAAAAAAGATTATATAAAAAAAAAAAAAAGAATAATATATATATTTTTTTTTCTTCATTAAAATTATTTATTTTCCCTCTTGTCCAAGCCGGGCGGCACGTGAGTTTGGCCGGGCGGATAATGGTAGGGGAAACTGCTTTCATGCGATGGGTAAAATGTAAAAAAAAGTAGCCTACTTGGCCATCTCTAATGTAAGCGTTTCCGACATAACTAAACTTGACGCCTTCCACTGCATTTTGTTCGTCCACGCAGGCGTGCGTCCGAAGAAAAAAAAACAACGATATTTCAAAGAAGACACAGCTGCTAGTTAACGTTAGCTTACCGGTAGCCTGCATTACTTTTCGACACACCATGACCACTGCCGGAGTCGGAGATGGAGAAACAGAACTGGAAAATCCTCCTGCTTCCCTCAAGTCACCGGTGTGGCAACATTTTGCCTTCCCCGTGAGTTATATAAACAACGAACGCGTCATTGACAAAAAAACGACAGTTTGTCGGCTATGCTACACGCGAGTACCATACACCACCTCAGGCAACACGTCAAATATGGCAGGACACATTCGCAGGCATCACAAAGAAATAGATTTGACTGGGAAATAAACATTGACACAGGCAACTCAAATGACAACCCAAATGACAGTCAGGGCATGAAAATAAACGTGTAAATAGTTAATAGCGTGGTACATGTTCAACTGTTTATTATTTCAGATATTAGTTTGTTAAAGCTCTTAACTGTTCAAAGAATGTGAACACGCTCATCTTTTTAAAGAAGAATTTGAAAATGTAAATGACCGTTGTCAGGGCATAAAACCAATGTGTAAATTGTTAATAGCGTGGTAAATGTTCAACTGTTTATTCTAGAGTCTAGTTTTGATAAAGCTCTTAACTGTTTAGGTGTGTTTAAATATTCTCATATTTTTGTTATTATTTATAATTGTTATTATTCAAATAAAAGTTACTTATTGAGAAACAAGTATTTTTCTTTACAAATCAAGACTCGATAGTCTAACAATGGCATAGCCATTAGCTAGACTATAGTGCTGGAAAAAAAAATTGTGCTGAAAAAAAATCGAAAATCGAATCGAATCGTGACCTTAAAATCGAAAGTCAAATCGAATCGCGGATTTGGAGAATCGTGACACCCCTAGTATCAATCATTCTTTTTTCTTCAAATGCAATCTTTTATTAATTTTATGCCAATATTTGAGGTCTCGACCACTAATGGACATGAAGATATTAAGAATAAAACAAGGAGTGGTAGCATTTTTCGGTCAATTTCATAGGACCAAAATGGTATGTGGGGTAGCTAGTAGGAACATGAAAATGTATGTGGAAATGGCTTAATGTATGGTGATTTAGTGTACAAAGTACCAACGTCCTTCCATGTTCCCTTCATAGATAAATACACATAGGCTGTATCCCAAACCGCATACTTCCATGCTCCGCCCTACCGTGCTCCCGAGTGCGCACTCAAGGTTTGGGAGTTCGCACTCTGGAGCATGGAAGTACGGTTGCAGTTTTGCACAGTCGTGAACGCACTTCGTGGCGACCTATAACCTTTAACCTTTCCCGTAGCTATCGGGGAAATGCGGACGAGTAAGTAGGGTAAACCTGAGAGGCATAACGTCGTTCGCTGGCATTGTACTGTATCGGCTGTTATTATATTATATATTTGTGATATAACCAGCAATATCCGCAACAGTTGAATTATCCTTTTTGCTAGCGTTCTTATTCCAGAAAAGTCAGTGGAAAGCAACGATGGCTAGGAAGACAGCCTATTCATTACATCATTGGATACTTTTAAGTAAACAATCAACCCCATAATAAAATAGTCTTCGCATTGTAAGCAATCGTCTGTGTTTTGATTATTTTCGCGCTGTTTACCAGAGTGTGAACAACTGGGTACGCAGTTAGTAGAAATGGAGCCATGTTTGTGGCGGTGGTGTTGCTTCTGGGGTGGTTTTCCATTGAAACGGAGAAAAGACGGGCTGCTGCCAGAATAAGACAGCGGAACATTATTTAAAACGGCATCCGACGAAAGCAAGCCATCCGGAGAGCTGGGGTGAAGAGGAGGGCTTCTCTTCGTAGAACAATTGCGCTTGTCAGCACCGACGTAGGTTGTCTTATACAGCCGACTAGCTAGCTACACTGGTTAACATTACATATAATTAAAGGGTAGGTTCGCTATTTTGGACCTTGGACCCTATTTGCGGTCCGTCTTCCATGAACCTGACCCATGAAGTCCATTTTTTCGCTGATCGGTCCAGTATTGAGTTCGCTACAGATTTCCTGTAGGCTCTCACTGGGCTACAATAGAAGTCAACGGGGCAATTAGAAATGTTATGGAAAAACAACGATAAATGTGCTTTTATAGCTCAGTGTGTATTCTTACGGTCTCAGTATGCTCTCCTGTGAAATGTAGGCTATCGCAAACGCAAACCGAACGTTGAAACAACAGTTCCATTTGAAACAGAACTATTTCTCCGACCGCACTACCTCGCACTGACTTCGGATAACATTACCTGCGCAACTTCAGCCTCTCTCTCTTCTCTTGCTCTCTTATCATCCATCTCTTGTAGTTCCGTGTCCGGGTATTCTGGCTCAAATCTGTAGCCAGTAACGTCAAAGTCAAAATCGAATTCTTCGTCTTCGTAATCATTATAGTCATC
The DNA here is from genome assembly GCA_029718625.1 of Synaphobranchus kaupii. Classification (NCBI taxonomy): domain Eukaryota; kingdom Metazoa; phylum Chordata; class Actinopteri; order Anguilliformes; family Synaphobranchidae; genus Synaphobranchus; species Synaphobranchus kaupii. Next base: position 24,744,659 of record CM056389.1, on the reverse strand, counting down.
CATCATCCAAGTTTTTTTGTGGAAATTGTAGCCTACGTTGCTGCAGGTAAACAAACGCAGACTGCTCAACTAGATAGTTTCGTAAACGGCCGGCACACCTTCCCGCTCCCCTACCCCCGACACATAGTAGCCTACTCCGCGGGAGCAGCGAAAACAAGCAACAGAGAAATGCTTACTTCCAAGCCATGCCAAGCACGTAAAAATGTTCGGATTGAGATACATTTCACAGGGGAGCATAATGAGACCGGTAACAATACACCCTGAGCTTCCCGTCTCATTTATTGTACATGAAAGCACATTTATCGAACATTTCTAATTGCCCCGTTGACTTCTATTGTAGCCCAGTGAGAGCCTACAGGAAATCTGTAGCGAACTCAATACTGGACCGATCAGCGAAAAAATGGACTTCATGGGTCAGGTTCATGGAAGACGGACCGCAAATAGGGTCCAAGGTCCAAAATAGCGAACTTACCCTTTAAACTTAAATGTATATGAAAAAAATGATTATTTTACATCGCATATTGTGCTGTTCATTCACATTGTAGCACTTTATTCATTTACAAACTCCTAATGTAGTTTTCCCCGTTTAAGTTTCCAATCTGAACCACTAGGTGTCAATACTACACAAATAGACAGACGCACTGAAGTTAGGCAGAGTATATTTATTAACTTGGGAAATTTGTCTCTAGGGAGAGAGCCTTGCAACCTATGGCAGGATCATTGTCAATGTCCCCATCCTTGCCAAATATTTTGATGACGACCAGGATCTCCAGCCAGTCTTCCGCTTATCCCGACGGGCAATCCGTGCACTCGTTGGGATGCTCCCCAACAAGAGGCACCATGGCTGGGGCTACACACGTAACGTTATGTCCCTAGTGTCACAAATGGAAAACCAGAAAATATAATGCATCAATACCAAATATTAACATGAGCTAGCATTAAACACAAGTGATGTTAGTGTTATAGCGAAGTTAACTAACGGTAACTAGTGCGACGCTAGCTAGTCAGTGGGTTGATATCCAGCTAGCTAGCAAGTCAGTTATAGCATATGGGAATAAATTCGAATACGAATATTAAATAATGCTTCGTGCTTCGGAATAGCTATATCTACGACTAACGCCATTATCTGGCTAATATAGATATTACGTTAGTATTGTCATTTAATGTTAGCGAACGTTACCTAGCTAGCTAGCTGTTACCGAGCAAATTGCATTGCAATTTACATAACGAAAGCTAGCTAGCTGGAAATAGAAGTTATCTTAATTATTGAGCTAGCTCAGTATTAAAACACTAACAGAAATAGTGCTGTGCCAGATGTTTTCAAACTTGTGAAAATGTTCATATAAAAATGTTGAAATGACTTACATTTGTAGAAAGCCTGGGGAGAGGCACCGTCAATATTCTCATCCTCCCATTACGATAGTAAATTTTTGGTCTTGAGTCTCTTGACCTTTTTCTCGAAAGGAATGATGGGATGTTTTTCTGGTCGGAGCACGCATACTTCGAATTTTGACCAAACGGAGCACGCATCCGGGTATTTTATCCGTGCTCCGTGCTCCGGCACTTTTTGGACTCACACTCCAAGATGGATGCGTGCTCGCTATGCGTGCTCGGAGCATGGAAGTATGCGGTTTGGGATACAGCCATAGTTAAAGGCATTGTTTTACCTCTAAGAAAAAAATGTCCATAATGAAGAAGCAGGGTCTTCCCTTATTATCTCTACTTATGTATGTCCCAGCCTCTGAAATATTGATTGGAGTGAAGAAATACATGTTTTCTGTAGGCTCATTTTACTATAGGTCATTAAAGCAAGCTATATTCTTTACTACCAAGGCCTCATTATAGAAAAAGGCATTAACTCTGATAGATGCTATATTCAATGGAGTGGTTAGACTTTATATCCCATATTAAAAATAGAATAAAATACTCAACAAAAAATTCTAATAACTATTGAAAATGATGTGCAATGTAGCAAATTATGTACTAGAAATGACATGTCATGAAAACTATTATCCTTTAACCATATAACTTGAACAACAGGATTGAATTAGGTACATGTTTGGTGTTTTCTTGATAAGTGGAATCCCTATGTTCCATTATTCACTGATTGGTGAATATAAGGGCATATACTGATGATTTCACTGTGTGGACATGTTTCAACATGCGTATCAGTACAATGTCCATATATAGCTTTCTAACATGCACACTGTAAAATTACATGTACATGTAAACACATCCAGCCTTTTATGTGGAAACACATTTAGATACTCCCACTAGAGCTTGAGAGGGCCATTTAGGATACCACTTATTCCTCCTTATACCTGAGGTTTTATCAAAATATTTAACTTATTTTCAATATCCAGGACCTTACCGGAAACACAATTACCATCACAAATGCCCGCTATTCCAATGAACATACTGAAAACATGCTTATCCTTTATTTCTTACAATTCCATTACTTCTGTTTATCCTTTATTTCTTGAACAAAATCTGAGACGGTGTTGCAACAACCTTACCTGATTTGACACGGAATGACCCTTATGCCAGTAGAGTAACGTTATACTTTTTAATTTTTTAAGAAGTTACGTGCGCGACAAAACAGTGAGCAGTAGCTATACAGTATGCTAGTACACAGGAGGCTACACAGGAGGCAGACTCTCTCTCCTTCGTCCCTCTCTATGAGTTCGGACACGCCTCCTTCAGCATGACTTACCTGCCCACTGCAGTTTTTCAAAGGAAGGGTAGACGTATACCTCTCCCGAATTTGTAACTTGAGCTATCAATATTTGGGTTCACAAATTATTTTGGCCAGCGACAAAGAGACTTAGGGCCCTATCTTACACCCGGCGCTAAGCGGCGTTAACCCAACGCAAGTCTCTTTGCTCTCTTACACCCGGCGCAGGGTTCATTATAATGCTTGGCGCTCACGTTAATATACCATGTATTCTTGTGCCCATTGCAAGTGAACTGGGCGTGTTGGTCTCAAGATGAGGAGTGGCCAGGATCATTTTTGGCGTATTGCTATCTTGAGCCAGCAGAAAGCACTTACGATAAAACCACCACAAACCTGGTCTAAAGTCATGTCGCAGTTGTTTATGTCGTATGTTATTTTAACAGCGCATATAAGTGTCTACATAGGCATGTGCACAACGCGCGTACACCCTCCTTGTCTGTTACACACAGGGGTGCACACAAGCATGACTAAAAATATCAAGATTACAATGTGAAATATTATTGTGTAGGCTATATCCAAAAATGCATAATAATAAAAGGGTCCATAGGTCAAAGACCACATACCTGTCCCTCAGCGAAGGGGAATACCGCATTAAATTGCTTTCAGCCCACTCAATCAACATCCAGGCGATGTGCGATGGTACGTGTAAGGTTACATGTATCGATTATTCGCAATTATCCTGGATCAAGCTATGACTTAGCCTATATTTGCCAATAATTCCTGTAATCGTCGGGGGGACAATCTACTGTTACGGGACAATGGCTATGCATTAAACACTTTGCTGATAACACCTATCTGAAGCCTAATGCGCAAATTGTCATTTACACCTAATGCGTGAATTGTCATTCAATGGAAACTCGCGCACTGCAATAGACGGACATTTGATTTATGCAAATGCGCTTCAGATGTCATTACAATACAGCTCTCTAGGCATACAGCCTGTAAGTAAATAGAATGGTTTTGACTGAAAAGATTTCAAAACCTTGTCCAGTGAATATTGCATTTATTGTTTTTCAAATAGAGGCTACAGCGGATTCGCTGTGCATAAGGTTTTGTCGATAGCCTACGGTTAAGAAACGGAAATAAATGTCACCATGTTAACTGAATTTGAACCTTATTCTTCGTCATTCATATTTTTTAAATTACAGTGACAAAGTTTCCATACTCCCAGCTTTTTAAAACCCCGCTGATTTCACCTGTTATTCCATAACTGAACAAAATGATGTTAAAGAGAACTAAGTGTCTAATTAGAAACAAAAACAAATTTGTAGCACGTTACACAATTAATTTTAACATCATGCAGGAGCAGGTCTGTTTCCCCTGCTGTAAAACAGGCTTTTCACAGTCTTCCTGGGAAAGTGGATTGTTTTAAAGCATTATGCTACCAGAAAAACAGGTTGGTCACATTTCCATAAGCAGGACATTATAAAACAAGGTAAAATATGCGTGAACCTATGGGTTGCCAACCTGACAGTTTTATTGTATTTATTGTCATCATTAAGGCAAAATAACGGTATTTATGTTACTAATCAATATTAGAATGCAGGTAATGAACTTCGGATGAAGCTTGAACTTCGAGAACTCCATGAGAACATCCTCATGGAATTGATGTTTACAATGCTTCATTGCATAATCAAACGAAGGCTAATTTGGCGTTTTCTAAGGTGAGACGGAAGCATTGGTCGCTTATTCTCAGCTGTTGCAGGTGCTTTTAACTAAATTTAACAGCATATTTTGTAAAATAACAGCACTGTCGGGAATTACTGGGAACTCATAACGGTTAGTCCGAATAATATTGATCCATATCCATATAACCTATTCCTTGATCACCCTAAACACACACGAGCATGTCTGTTTCGCCATCATATAAGCAATCCGCCAAGGTGGAAAAGCAGTTCAAGACACACCTATAATTAATGAAGAGACTAGGTTCAGCCCATTTGCACGTTGTGCTGTGCTTAGCTTTCAAAAAACACGCCGTCAAACTAGCAAAAGTGGACTTGGACACACTCTAAATGCACTTTACGCCATGCGTTTAGACAAAGTGCTAAGATCGCCAAGAGCCCCTAATCAGTTGCGCCTTAATCTGTTAAATAAGCTCAATGTTGTTTTCCAGTGGAATTACCCTTTAATGACTTGTTAAAATAAATGTTGTCTTCAAGTGTTTTTATTGTTAGAAGCTAAGGTTAGAGTTTGTGTTCACTTCTTTGGTGGTTTGGCTATTGTTACTAGTTTCGTTCTCTTTGTCCAGCCCGACAGTTAGATTGGACACGTACACGGTTCATCTGTAACTTTGACGCTCCGGTTTGGGGGCATGCTATTTTACTGCCTCCTAAACAAAAATCTATTTTTTTTTCTTTTATTGTTGTAACGTTTTTTTAATTAAACAATATCTTATAGAATCAAATGTCTGTGGTGGCCATTTTATAATACACTATATTAATGTTGCTTGTAACACATGGTTAACCACATATAGCAATTCTAGCTTTTAGTCCTTCAAGCTAGCTAGCTAACGTTAGAAAAAAGTGTTTAAAAACGGAGCTGTGTGCTACTGCTAGCGTTATATGACAACGTTTGGACACAACGCTGCTCGTCCGGAGGGAATTATGGGAAGTCGAGTTTTTAAACAGTGCCAGTGCTGGTATGTTCACAAAAAAATACTAAAACGTAAAATATACTCAAAGCTGGTGCAGAAAAACAACATAGTTTGCGAACGGGCATTATATTGAACAATCCAGGAAATTGACGGTAAGACTTAATTTAATCACTAGAAATGGTAAGTTTTAGTTTATGTCCACGCTCTAAATGAATGGGGAATTTACTTCCGAAATCAGTGTACTTGAGTACTTGAGTCACTTGAGTACTCTACTCAGTTATCAGGGCACGTGAGGACGAATCACGATCATCTTGACCAACCAATATCGTGTTGCATGATAACATCATCATAACGCCCAAGCCTAGTTTTAATACAATACTTTTAAAAATGCTTGTATTACAAAATAATTTCCACAAAAATGTTGGGGTTGTGACATTGCCGATTGCAGTCAGTACCTCATCTTTACAAGACTCCAGAATTATTAGGTTGACACCTTTTTACCTTCCTGAGATATTTAATAGAATCCCTATTACTTCACATTCCATTCCAGTTTGGTTAAATTAATTATTTAAATTATACTTTAATCTATTTCTCATACTTCTCTCTTTACATCGTCTTAGTTACAGAATACACTTCTTTACAACTCCTCTATGACAGAACAAACAAAATGCTTCAAATGCACCAAAATATCTTAGTAGAAAAATTCAAATAGATTCAGCATATAAACTGCAAGTTATAACAGGAAATGAGCATTAGCACCGAAGAAACAAAAACAGAATACCGTTTTACATGAGCTGGGCTAACAAGACATCACGTACATTTCACGTGTACGTATCGTGATCCTAAAATGGCTGTCAAAAACGGCTCAGAAAAAGTATGTATTGCTAGCATGCATTCTAGTTTATACACTCGGTAGAAAAATTCGCATTTACAAATAAACCACAAACAAGTGAATAACGAATCTCTCAACTGCACGTTATTACAGTGAGTGAGCATTAACGCCAAAACACAAAGAAAGGAAAACACTGTAGCTGTGCTAACGAGACATCATGCACATTTCATGAGGGCCTATTGTCTTAAAAGGGCAGCTCAGTAAGCTAGCGTGTATTGCAACTAGCAATTTGCTAGCATGTGTTTTCCGCCTAAACACTCGGTAAAATCTCAGAATTTACTTCACCAACATCACATACCAACTCCGTTTGTATTTCCCCAGTCACTCCGTTAATAGTGAAACAAAAATATCATACCTGAAAAGGGGGGAGAAATATGACAATCGCGATACTGGCACTGTATCCTCAACGTGAGCTTCATCATGAATGAGGAAAAGACTGCGATCTCCCTCTAGCGTATGGACGAAGGCATGAGCAATCGATCCAAAATTAGCGTAAGGCTTTCTGCTAGATTACCAACGTAATGAAATGGCAATAAACCTGAACGTTTTGCTGTTTTAACTTTTCTTAAACCAGCAATAAGTTTTAAGTTGTTCTGTCACGAATTCTTATGATTTTACCCAATTCTAATTAACTTTCACCAGATATTCTTGTGAATTGCCTTATGCATAGCTTTTTAGATTATGGTTTTAAACGTGTATTCACGTTATAAATGTACATGTCCTTAGAACAGTTTTTTCTTCCTTTACAACTGTGTGGTTCAAATATTATTTTAACTTGTCACACTATCGGCTGCATCTACTGAGCAAGTGCACAATTAAGTTGTAAGCTGTACAATTTTATTGTAGGTTTTGTGGATCTTAATGTCACAGCTTTCATACCACCTAATCATATCAATGAGACTCTTGGCTTTTTCCAGTGGAGTATTTGCACTTAAGAATGCATCTATTAAATCTTGAATGACATCTGGACTTTTCCCCTGCTGACAGATGATTCCCCTTCGGTTTTGATCTAAGGCCTTAATCCATGTTTCTTAGTTTTTAAATGGCAGCCTATTGTTATCTTCTTGGAAGTTATTGTTGAATTGCAAGTTGTGTAAAATAAATTCAATCGGTTGTTACAGAGTGTAGCCTACCATGTTCCTTCCTCTAACTCTCCCCATATTAGATCAACTGATTGTTTTTTATAAATGTCCCATTAAAACAATTGCATGATTAGTCACTTGACTGTAGGCCTACCGTTGAAGTGCCTATGGTGACCACTGGAGGACAACCACTGAAATACAAGTTTAAATCCCGGTAGGTCACATGGTGGAGACAAACTAGTGGATCTACCTATGATTTAAGAAAAAAAAGAAATAAGAAAGCTGACATGACATATGGTGGCGATGATTGTTAGTACACTTAAAAAAATAGTTTCGTAATCATCTAAAAAAATTTTAAAAAGGAAATTGCCTTCAAGATTAAGGATGTCAAATTTAGTCATGTGAGAAACATGTAACGTGATTAATACAGTGTTTTCCAGCAAGTAACAAAACAAAGTCTTTTGTAGCAAGATGACAGGATATTGTTTTGATTTTTCCTACTGAAGAGCAACTAATTCATTAATTTCTATTCAAGGGCGCAGGGATGAGGGGTGTGTGGGGGACCCTAAATAGAAGGGGTAGTGGAGGAGGTGGACGGTCAAAAGCGAGAGGGGCATCACAATGCATATAATCAAGGGGTGCTGGGAGTTGTGCCTGATATCAATGTCAAGTGTTCTTTTGGAGAAAATCTGGTACTAAGCTTGGATTGTTTTCTAGTTAATATGAATGAACATGTAATGTGAGTTTCGTAACATGAGTAACATGACATTGGTTGTCTGTATATATAAACTATAGGCTATGTCAATAGTTTGGTGCTGTTATAACTTTAGTAAATAAAGTTTCTGATAAAATGCATCTGTTTTGTTGTGGCATTTATAGTTCTGCAAGATTTCTAAAGCAAACTTAAATGAAAAAATGCCATGTGACCTTGTGTAACGTGAGTAACGCAGACAAAAGTTATTGCCACACAATAACCAACCAAGAGTTTTCTTGTATTTTCAAAAGTACAAAAATATGGATGTTCCAGCAATTCACTGAATATAAAAACAGGTGTATACAACACCTACTCACAGTAAATGTTCCAAGAGTAACTCTAGAATTACCCTATAGCATTTAAGAGATATGATGACCATTGAAGTTCATTATAACTATATGGGCATATATGGCAATATTTGAGAGTCCATTACACTGGATTCATCCATAATTAGTCCCCACTTTCAACTGATTGGTGGTTAGCAAGGCCCATAATATATCTGTACCAAATATGAAGAGGTTTTACTGTGGAAATATTGAGATATGCCCATTTCAGATCATTCTAACTGTATATGGGCATAGTATATCACATTTATCAATGTACAAAACCTTTAGCTACATTTTTCGTATATTGAGCGAGATATTTTGTACATTTAGTCATTCTGAATGTGAGAACACCGCTGTGAGGGACGTTAATCAAGCACATCTTTGAGCTCTCCACCTTCATCATTGTCGTGGCTTACAAGATCCAAGAGATCAGCCCCAACGCCAAGAAGTTCTGCGCAATTCTGTTTCTCATTTACATTTTAGTCATTTGGCAGACGCTCTTATCCAGAGCGACGTACATTAGTGCATTTTCAAACTAGGAACAAGTGAGTTAAAACAACCCTAAAAGGTAAATACGATTTCAAATGTTTCTCATTGTGCCCCCCACGGTCAACCCAATCATCTACGGCATTTCCATGAAAGATTTCGCAAAAAAGTTTTTCAAATCCACTGTCTTGCTGAAATAGCGAAACCAGTTACCCAAACAATTTCAAAATGTATATTTTAGGTTGAGGAAAATAAACTTTTTTTTAAATGTTCTCATCACACCTACATCTCTACAAACAATAATAATAATTTTTCTACAGCATTTTAATTCCCCACAACCTTACAAACCTTTACTGCTTCATTGTAAAAGTTGAAATAAAGTTTTGTGCCAGCTGGGCAGAGGACATTTGAAGTGAAATACAACAAGGGTTTTTCTTTGCTGTACTGAGGATGATCATGTCCTGTATTGTTCTGGCACAATGTGAACCATCCCCTGTGTTTTTCCCATTAATCTTTTGCATGATAAAAAGCATATCTACATTTTTTAAAAATAATAAGAAGCAAAGTACTTTTTATAATAAATAAAGCATAATAATTGAAATCATGCGTTTGGTTGTGTTGTCTGTTGTCGTATTTTATTTATGTGAGTTAAAAATAAGAATATTATCCAATAACAATAAAACCACTCAACACTACACATTATGTGTAAGATTGCATCCATATACCTGCTCTAATTGCCCCTTCTTGCTTGTACTGTATTTTTAATTGACTTGGGTATTTTCTTATGTAATTTCAGTTTTTTTCTGTAAAGCACTTTCAACACTCTGTACAAAAAGCTTCATACACAAAAAGACCATTTAATCTCCCAGAAAGAAGCTAAAGGTGGTTAGCATTTCAGCACACTGTTACATTGTAGTAGATCAAAGGCTTGGAGACGATGACTGACAGCTCCAACCATATTAAATAAGGAGGAATGTCAAGTCTACAGACACTGAACGTTTCGAGACAATGTACACGACTGTAGTTTTATCAGTTAAATTATTTTTGGTCAAACGTATTCAATCTTTGCCAGTTTTCCATTGCGCGCAACCGAGCACCTAGCTGCGTAGCTACATGCTTAAACGGTTTTCTTACGGGCGTTTACCCAGATAATAAGCCGCTCAAAAAATACAGCAGTAGGCTATTTCCCAAAATGCCACATAATGACGAAATAATGACTTCTTGATTTTATAAAGCACAAGGAATGTGCAAAAGTAAACACAAACATTTCGGCCGGAGGATGCAAACCTTCCGCGTCATGATGGCAGTGTAGCGCAGTGGGTTGCAGATGGCCGCATAGCGGTCGAACGCCATCACAGTCAGCAGGCCGCGCCCGGTCACCGCCATGGAGATGAACCAGTACATCTGCAGAAAACAACCCGGCACCGAGATGGTCTTGGTCTCCGTCAAGAAGCCAGACAGCATGTTAAGGATGGTCACTGACGTGTAAACAATGTCCACGAACGACAGGTTGTGCAGGAAGAAGTACATGGGCGAACTGAGCTTGGCGTCCGTCCGTACCAAGTATATTATCATGGTATTCCCTCCCAGAATGGTCATGTAGGCCAAGAGAAAAAGAACAAACAGGAGTGTTTTCTTGTCCTCAAACTCTGATAAGTCCACGATTATAAACTCGGAGACGGTCTGTGTTGAGTTCATACTGTGGAGAATCCGATAAACTGCACAAATACGGAGAAACAACGTCCGTTAGCGACTGGGTGCACTTGATAAGTTAAACAAACCATTCCATACCATCTCCCTCGGTAGAGGAAAATTTACTTGTATGGTGTGTATCCTATATCAGAATTCACTATGATAGTCACTCTAGCTAAATGCAGTTTAATTTGTGATTGTAATTATTCAGTAGCCTAAATATTAAGGTAAGCCTATATTCAGTCTTTTAGGCTACATCTGACTGCAATTCACTCGATTTGGGATGAAAATTAAAGAAAAAGATATTATGTAAATTCATATAGCCTATAGCTATGTAGGACTTTAAAACTTACTCTCATTTAAACCATTTGAATGCACAATTGCGATTCATTTTGGAAGTTGTTGCAGCCAATTAGCCTGTCGTAGTGTCTGCTGACTTAATGTAGGCTAATGTAACGTATTTCCCATTCAGTTGTAGAAGATACAAAAAAATTTGGTTCAACAGTTAAACAATTTTTTAATGAACTATTTTTCAATTAAACATTGCGCGTGCTCTTTGTGCAATATAAACATCTTGCGTAGAAATCCCCAAAAACTATTTTTTCCCTTTGCATCGACGGCATTGACAACCACGCTGGTCTGTCAGAATAATATTTATAGGCATCATAACCATAAGCATCTATAGAGTAAATGTGGGATAAAAAAAACTGCCCAAGCTGGCGAATGGTGTGGATGCCATAGCACAATAAAAAAGATTTTAGACCACTATAAACGTTAAACTTTTGCTACATATTCAGTTCGTATCAGCATCGCAACTCAATATATTTACTCAATTTTGCCAGGACTAAGAGACACACAGTGAAAAGGTAGGCTTGCATGGTAAAAAAATGTATATAAAACAATTGTTAAGGTTAAATGTTTGTAATAAAAGAAAATGTACAGGATTTTACTGTTTTTTTCCAAAACAATGTCAAAGTCATGTAGAATAGCCAACGGAAATAACTAATTATTTAACGACCATCCCATTAAAATAACAGAATTTATACAATAGTAACATACAATTATTGTTTATACAATAATACCAGTTTTTACGCACACAGTTTCTCCTTCATTAAATGGTTTTACATTGGAAACCTTGCTGCTCTATTTTAAGGGATATTTTTTCCAGTGTGCCAACCCCAAAGTTGGCATGGTGCGATTAACCTATACTACAGTTATGGGATTCCACGAATACACTTGTGCACAATTAAGGCGTGCTTGCCGACTGAGGGAGATCTAACCAATTAAAAGAATATACACTTGCGTGTTTAATAAGCACTTGGCCTATAGACACACTCCAGATGTTGCCCCAATTGTTTAAAAAAAGCTTTGAAAAAAGATAGCACACCATCCAAAATTATTGTGATTTGCAGTAGACCAGCAGGCTATTTTACGGAATGTATAATTTTAAAATGTGTTATTTTTACTAATATCTTTCCTCAGTGCATTTACACAATTCACATTCATTTATAAGAAAAGCATTACAATGGCTATAGGCTACCAGGGCCTTGTTTCCCAAAGCATCTTAGAGTTAAGATCATAGTCCAGTGCTTTGGTGCTTTTGTAATGGTGGCATGACGTGTGAGGTAGGAGGGGCCAAACGCAGCAAGGGGGATTCATTAAGCACTAGGCCACTAGGACGGGAAACCCCGTAGTTAAGGGAAGGCTCACTGTCACACACCTGTAATGGGGCGTGACGTGTGACGTGGGAGGAGCCAAACGCAGCAAGGGGATTCATTAAGCCCTTAGGCCACTAAGGCGGGATACCCGCAGATAAGGGAGGAGACAAGACAAGGAACAACAAACACCACTACAGACGCTACTAATGGCTAACTGTCAAACGCCAAATAGAGCGTAAGGACAGGGATCAGAACAGCCAGAAATAATAAGCGCCCTGTCTCGGTAACGAGACAAAATAAGAACGGGCGAGTAGCGTAAAGACAAACATAACACACAAACAAACACTGCAAAATAATAAGATAGAATGAGTAATAGCGGAGGCGAAAGGAACAGATCCAACGTGCCAGGCTACTCTCAAACTCGCGGTCAAACACAAACGTGTCCACAAAATCGCCCAATCCTCCGTATAGGAAGACATGCGCCAAAAGACGAAAAGAACAGCAGTTCCAAACAAAATCGTCAAACTCCATGCAAGGAGAAAAGGCACTGAAAGGAACGAAACAGGACAGGCAGTACCAGACATTTACCGGCTAGACCAACGCGAGAAGAATTGAAAATAAGCGCCCTGCCTCTCTATATGAGAAAAATAACGAGGCGCACAGGAACAGAGATTTAACGTTCCATGGCGAGAATAATAGGCTCACAGTCAAACGCAAACATGTCCAAAACATCGCCCGGTCTCACTAAGAGACGAATTGCACCGAAGGGCGAGCAGAACTACAGTTCTGAACAGAATCGCCCAAATCTCCATACACGGAGACAGAGCACAAAAGACGATGGGACAGCTGCACCGAAACTATCGGCTAACTGACTTACACAAGCACAAACACAAGCCCTGCCTCTCAGTAACGAAAAATGTAACGAGGCGAACAGGAACAGAGATTTAACGTTCCATGGCGATATAAAAAGGCTCGCAGTCCAATGAATAAAACCAAGAGGGTAAACACCCGATCTCCCAGGAGAGAGAAACATTTTACAGGTGAGCCGACGAAGCATCGTCGTCCCATAACTTTACTATCCACAGACTAACGCAAGCTTAAATAGGAACAACCGCCCTAGCCTCTCAGTAAAATAATGTAACAAAGCGAAGGAACAGAGAGCTAAAGTTACCATGCTACGCGCAGTCACACAAACATGTCCACAACCTCGCCCAAACTCCACACAAGGAGAAACACACCCGGCAAACGAACAGAACAATAGTTCCGAAACAAAATCGTCCCGTAGGTAAAAAGGACGGAGGACCGCTGTAATAAAGACCAACGCAAAATAGCACGACAGCCTCTCAATATAAAACAAAAACCCTGAGTCACAACAAAGGGGAACATAGTCCACGAGAAGGAGACAACAGGGAATAAACGTACCGAAGCTACTTACTGGCTCACAGTAACACGGAATTGAGTAGAAGCAAAACGCCAGGTCTCTCAGTAAGAAAACCAAATAACAGGCGAAAAAAGGAACAAAGAACTGCTACTCTATACTTCTATGAGCTAATAACTAGAAGCGAAGCGAAACGCCTGATCTCCCAATGGGAAGACATGTGCCGAAGGGCGAGCAGAACTACTGTTCCGAACAGAATCGCCCAAAACTCCATACACGGAGAAAAAGCACCAACAAGGCAAAATAGAGCAGAGATTTTACGGTCCCAAACTTCTACGAGATAATCAACTACCAAGCCAGTAAGAAATAAGCCCTGCCTCTAAACAGAGACGCAAAAAATAGGCGAGTAGCCAAAACGATACGAGAACTCACAACCAACAATAACACCACAGTACATAACAATTAACAATTAATGTCGAAGCCCCGAATGAAGGGAACGGTAGGCTTATATACATCTCTCCGGTGACAACGACAGGTGTAAATGCTTAACAGACACTCCCCCAACTCAGCAGGGCGGAGCAAGCATCCACCAAAAGGGCAGCGCCCTCGCGTGGCCACCAAGGAAAACGACCGCATAGGACCACAGGGTCCAAAACCATGACAACACCAATGAGTAGAAGCGCAAACGCCAGGTTTCTCAGTAAGAAAACCAAACAAGGCTAATGGAACAAAGCACTGGGCTCCCATACTTCTACGAGCAAAGTGACTACAGAAAGAGCCAGAAATAATAAACGCCCTGTCTCGGTAACAAGACGCATAAGAACAGGCCAGTAGCATAATGGCACAAATAACACACACCAAACGTACCGTACACTGCAAACTAATACAAATTAGTATACGAGGAGGCGAAAGGAACGTTAGATCTAACGTTCCAAGGCTACTCTCAGAAACTCGCAGACAAACGCAAACCTGTCAACAAAAACGCCCAAGCTCCATATGAGGAGAGACATACCTGGAGAACGAACAGAACTACAGTTCCGAACAAAATCGTCACGCAAATAAAAAGGACGAAACAGAACAGAATTACCGGCTAAAAGACTAACGGGAGTTTGATAGAAAATAAACATCCTGCCTCTTGGTAAAGAGGAATGTAACGAGGGGGCGAAGGAACAGATATAACATTCCATGGCTACTTTCATAGGCTCGCAGTCACATGCAAAGACCAGGAAGCAGGAACAGAAAAGAGCCAGGGGAGAGTCCTAATAACTACATCTATATAGGCAAGTACGCCAGGGGGGAAGAGTCTGGATAACTATATCCACATAGGCAAGTATGCCAGGGGGTAAGAGTCCGGATAACTACATCCACATAGGCAAGTACGCCAGGGGGGAAGAGTCTGGATAACTACATCCACATAGGCAAGTACGCCAGGGGGGAAGAGTCCGGATAACTACATCCACATAGGCAAGTACGCCAGGGGGGAAGAGTCCTAATAACTACATCCACATAGGCAAGTCCCGCATTACTCCAGAAAACGTAAAGAGGTTAACGCCCGATCTCCCAGGAGAGAGAAACATTTTACAGGCGAGCCGACGGAGCACCGTCGTCCCATAACTTTACTAGCAAAAATGACTAACACAAGCTTAGTAGAAAATAAACGCCCTAGCCGCTCGGTAAAGGAAAATGTAACGAGGCGAAGGAACAGAACTAACGTTCCAAGGCTACTTTCAGTCACACAAAGTCACACACAAACATGTCCACAACATCGCCCAAGCTCCAAATAAGGAGAGACATCCCCAGAGAACAAACAGAACTACAGTTCCGAACACAATCGTCCCGCAGGTAAAAAGGACGAACAGGACAGCTGCACCGGAATTACCGACTAACAGAATAACGCAAGCTTAATACACGCCCTGCCTCTAAGAATAAATAAAGCCCTAAAGTCAGTATGATAAAACGCCCTGTCTCTTAGTAAGAAACTACCATACAAATACACACAATCAAACAAAGATTCCTCTCGCTTTCACGGAAGACAGAAGACAGGGAGAGGAGAAAGAGACAGGAAAAGGCAAAAGGTCTAGGCAACGGACAAAAAGGAAAGACCAGAAAGTGGCGACAGAAACGAGCACACAAAAAAGGAATTCAACCTTAAAGCTAAAAGCACAAAGGCAAGTCCCGCAAAACTCCAATAAAGCACAACGGAGCAAAACGGTCTCCTTAAAAACCTAGACCTAATCATATGACTAAACATTAAAAGGGCAAAATAATACTGCACACAAAACAGCACAAATAATGCCAGACAATACACCACAATACAATCAACAAACAATCAATATCGAAGCCCCTAATGAAGAAAACGGAAGGCTTATATAGCTCACCGGCAAATACGCACACCTGTGAACGCTGACGAGACTTCTCTGCGAAAAGCCGAGACGGAGCCAAAACTCCACTAACAGAGCAGCGCCCACGTGTGGCGACCGAGGAACACGACCGCAAGGGAAGGGTCATAAACCATGACAGCTTTACTAATTTAATGATTAAAATTTACTGACATTTCATAAAACAGATAACAAACATAGAGGGAGAAAGACAAAAAAACCATATGTAAACTAATATAAAAACATAATTTCCTAAGATCATTTTGGAAAATGGGGTGCAGTTCAGTATAATTATTTATGTATTATCCGAATGACCAGGCTGTAGGCTACAGATTGACCTGTTGTCTGAGATTACTTACCAGTACAGAAGCTGTCTAAGAGTTCAGTGTAAGTGTATGGTCTTAAGTATAGGTGTTTGCATTCATATAGAATCACATAAACATTGTTTATCTGCTGGATAAGGAGCTCCAGTTGGATTTTTCTACTTTTGCGTCAATTAAAAACTTTTCCTTTGCAATTAAATGAAAGAAACTTTAAAATTCCCAAGGAGCAAATGTTTATGATACACTGAAACTGGATAACATCATCCCTCAGTTTCATTATCAGTCTCCTTATTTAATTTAAATTGTCTTGTGTGCAGCGGCTTTGCACCAGTATGCAATTAATCTGGTCCCATTCATGAGTAGCTAGGCTGAAATAAACAAACCAATTTTATCCCTTGGTTCTTACAAAATAATAAGCTGCGAGTATGTGTGTGTGAGAGAGAGCAGGTGTGAGACTGAGTATTCTGTTTTAGCAGATATTATATAAATTTAATCTCAACCCTGTTTCTCATTCCCCTCTGCCACATCTACTACTATCTGTTCTATATCCCCCTCCTCCCCTCCTTCAAAAAACCCTCTCTACCTTCCTTTCCACATGGTATTTCTAGTGACGAAGGATTACCTATCACCGGGTTGTTACGGCCCGACCATTGCACTCTCATTAATTGTTACTTGTGATGTTTTAGGCCTTTTTCTTTGTGCACTAATTGTGAGTCGCTCTGGGTAAGAGCACAGCCTAAAATGTAACTGCAAATTAATTTAAACCTCTAATTTAGCCACCTTTAAAATACACATTTAGGAGAATGATGCATCTGTCCTAAGAGACCTGTGTGTGAGGGGGACAGGGGTTGACAGACAGAGAGAGAGAGAGAGAGAGAGACTTAAAGGCATTTTTTCTTTTTGATATTCAGAAGGGGCAAGCACTTCTTATTCCCTTTTTGATGAGATTTAATTTAACTTTTGGTTTTTCTATTGATTCCTTTAGTCATATTGAAGAGACAGGGAGGTCTGGCAACGGTGCAGTACTATGTTTTGGCTCCACCTTGTGTCATATAGAGGTAGTGCAGCGGGGAATGATCTCAAACTCTTGGCTTTGAGTTCTTTTAACAGCAGTTTTGTTGCAGACTGATACAGGTGTCTGTCTGTATAATTCTACTACCTGATCAAAAACACAGATAATTACCTGTGACTGATACAGGTGTGTGTCTGTATCATTCCACCAGAGGTGTATAATCCAGGGGTCAGAAAGTAAAAGTCCTGCCATGTGTCACCCATTGACTCAGCCAGCTGATTTCACTAATTAGTTCCACCTCTTGGCTGAAGAATTAATTTGCTAATTAACAAATCTAGGTGACTGGAACAAAATACTGGGGAGGACCTTTACTTTCTGAACCTGGATTATACACCTCTGCATTCCACTACCTGAACAAAAACACAGGTAATTACCTGTGACTGATACAGGAAACGTTTACGCCAGAACTAAGTTCTTGGCCTTAGAGTCAGTGTTCCTGGACAGGGAAAGTCAGAAGCTGGTGGCATCCAGCTTAATCCAATGGCACTTTGATTATGCTAGCACATCCTGGTACTGTAGTCTGCCTAAGCTGTGAAAGACAAAACTTCAGGTCTCCCAAAATAAACTGATCGGAGTGGTCTTAGGTTTCGGCCCACGAGAGCACATAGGGAGGCACCAGTTCATACAGCTAAACTGGCTCCCTGTAGAGTCCAGAGCGACACTGTTAAAACTCTGCCAGTTTCACAAAATTGTAAATGGTGTAGCCCCAAATTACTTATTAAACTTCTTCCCGCAGGTCAGAGAGGCTCATAGGCACAACACCAGGTCTTGTGAAGCAAATCTGTCACTGGTAAGGATTAATAGCCAGATGGGTAAAAGTTTAAGTTTAAAGTTTAAGGCAAAACTGAAACACTGGCTTCTACACAGCGTACCCCTGTAAAGTCAGTTGTGTAAACAGGGTTGTACGTAGCTCATTTAATGGACCATTTTTATTATAATAGGAAGTGTGTACTTTAGCCTGTTGCCAGAATGATGCCTGTTAATGCCAAATGTGAATATATTTTTTTGTTATATGGATTTTGTGATTTTATATGCCACTAAAGCCGTACTCCACTATTTCCATGCGCATGCACACACCTCTACGACATCCACCTACAACAAGGACCACAATGGAAATAAGTCCTGTGACTTTTTGTGTTGTCCTTGATGCTCTTTTAATTGTGCATGTACATTTGTGCAACCATGTAATTGTCATTTTAAAATTAATTGTCAAAATAATAAACTAAACTAAAAAAAAACACATATAATTACCTGCGACTGATACAGGTGTGTTGGTAGGCCTATCATTCCACTACCTGAACAAGAAAACGTGTAATTATCTGTGGCTAGTTGACAGTTCATCTTAATGAGTTTTATACAAAAAAAAAACACCAGATATCTTTGTAAAAGTAAGTGACGGGGGTCTTTGTGAGAGTGATGTGTTCATTCAGATGAATTTTCAATGGAACTGTTGATAATGAGTATTTTGCTCAAGGGTCAGAACAAACATATTTAACTCTTTCATCTAACTGTGGAATAGCTGAGATGGTTCAATCGGGGACATTTGAGTTGACAAAAACAAACTGAATGTGCTCATAATGGGACTTGGGGGAAGCGCACATATTTAAGAACCCCGTAATCTCATTGATGGTACCGGTACCCAACGGATGGTGGTCGAGAGCCGTCACCAACCGGGGCCGGGTAAGGCGGTGTTCTTTGTTCCCTAGCCCATTTAGCATCTATGAAACACTCAACTGCTCCGGAATCACAGCTGAACCCGTAATAACGTCCGAGAGGCGGTAGCATTATGTCTCGCTAAGGTCCCCGGTTCCCCTAACGAGACCTCTCATTTCCCCCCCAACTTAGGGCACCGATTTTTTAAATGCCCCCTGCGCCTGCAGTAGCGACACCACTCCTCTCATGGCTTAGGTTGTTTAGGCTCGCGCAGAGAAGTGCCATCCACCTGCATGGGCTCTTCCCTGTTAGGGGGAGAGTATGTGGAAGAGGAAGCTGGGGCGTTACCGAAGGAGGAGAGATAACGAGTGGCACGGTCTCTCCTGCCACCTCTCTCTCTCGCTCTTGCTCCCGGACACGGTTATCGATGCGGATAGCTGTGGTTACCAGGGCATCGAACGTATCGGGCGTTTCGAGCACTGCCAGGGCGTCTTTAATAGGGTCTGATAACGCGTTGATGAACAATGAAATCAGGGGATCCTCAGGTCACCTTGTCTCGCCTGCCAGTGCTCGAAACGCGATAGCAAAACCCGCTACCGTCTCGTTGCCCTGGCGGAGACGGGCTAGTCGCATGGCAGCCTCCTGACCAGAGATGATCAAAGACTAACGCCATCTCCTCCATCAGCTTATCCGCATCATTCATAATGAGGACTAGCCCAGGCAAGGGCGGTCCCGGTAAGTAGTGACAGAACGAACGCCACCTGGGAATCCTGCGATACGAACCTTGTGGGCTGGGCTTTAAAAAAAAATGAGTTCCCCTAACCATTTTGGTACAGAAATCTCAGCACACATCAGATGAGTTGGAGAGGGAGTTCGCAGAGAGTGAATCAAGGTCATTTCTCATAATGCCTATAGACTAAGATAACTACGAGTGGACTTACAGTCAGCTAAAAGAGGAATAGGAGGCAATTTCATCATCGCAAAACTGCAAGGTGAGCCACTTCACCTAATACTGGCCAAAGCTTCTGTTATGAATCACTAAGAAAGGACAATTCCAGTCAGCTGGGTACATTATGCACCAAGGTCAACTTACTGGAGACTGATAAGGTACCATTGTACTTAAAATGAACATCCTTCAAACACAGAATAACGGCTGACTTTGAAAGACAGTTCTTGGTAACTGAATGGCACGCATATCTCATTATGGCTATGAATTATTATTAAATGTGCTCATGGATTTCATTGGATGTATTATTACAGATATTGTTGATATTGTGAATGAATAAGAGTGTGATTAAGGAAACCTGAGCATGATTAAGTATTACAAATGCTTCTTAAAGTGCATTCTTGGGCTGAAATAAGCAGAAATAAGGATTAGAGACTTTGTATTCAATCGTCCTGCAGGCATATTCAAAGCACTGAAGCATTTCCTTGGTGACATACACAATGCCCTCAACTATATGCTTTCTAATTTGGAGCACCAACTTCAAGGAGTTCGCAATCTATACTGTGGAAGTGTAAGACCTTACAGAAATTGAATATATTGCTATTTATACAACAGTTAGTTCTGATCGTGCATTGTGATTGGCCGAGACGTGTGCCATGAGTGCTGATATACAGTATAACATCACTTGGACCTCATCACCGGCCAGGATTACTCCACATTCTGTTCGCATTCTAATTGATACATTGTTGGAAAAAAACTTTCTTTGGCGGAGCCAAATAATCAACAAAATCATAATCTGTTGTCTCAATTGCTCATTGCTTCATATATTTTATAGGCCAGTAGAACGGTTGTATAAAAGCTGTTGTATACTGCACTCCAGGTGCTGTTATACTGTATATGTGATTCAGTCGCAGACAGAACTACAGAGGCTACACTGCAAGACGCAAACCGCTAGTATTTAGCCACAAAAACAGGATGTCCAGAGTGCAGTTTGCTAAGGATTACCTAAAAGAGCCTGCAGAGATCTGGAAAAAGGTCTTGTTGACAGATGTGACCAAGATTCATGTGTATCAGAGTGATGGCAAGAGCAGAGTGTGGAGGTCAAAAGGAACTGTCCCAAGATCCAAAGCATACCATCTCATCTGTGATCCGTGGTGGTGGGGATATTATGGCCTGGGCATGTATGTCTGCCGCAGGTACTGGCTCACTTGTCTTCATTGACGATGTAACTGCTGGTAGCAGCATAAGAATGAATTCTCAAGGGAACAGAAACATCTTATCTGCTCAAGTTCAAGCAAATGCCTCTGCTTCATCCTACAGCAAGACAATGATCCCAAACATACTGCTAAAAACTGGAGAATGAGAGACACACATATGGCACGCGTAAATGGACAGTTGTCAGCAGAAAGGTTAGCGCCTCTCACAGGACCTCATTAGCGTAATGGCTGCTGAGATGTTCCGTAGGGCTCTCTGGGTCTTTAATGTGAAAGGGATGCGCCTTTCCGTTCCCCGTTGCCTTCAGGTAATTAATCACTCATCACTTTAACGAGGTTGTAAACACGCAGACTGATTTAAACACAGACGCGCTGCCATATCTGAACTGCTCATTTTCACTTCGGACGAGTTTGCTCTCGGCTGTGCCAGCCTGCAAACCCAACTGCCTTTAACATGTACACAGCTGCAGGGTAAAAGATAGGCTTGTAGACCTCCAAAAAACAGAGGAGAAATAAAAGGAAACGAAATAACTGAGAGTAACCCTAAGCAGCACTTGTAGGCTTGAGTGTAGGAAAAAAGAAAAAGATACGGACAGGTAGCTGGACAAGCAGAACCTCTCTAGCTCAGTGGTGACGAGCTAGACCGATGAGAGGAACTGACTAGAGCAGAAAAATAAGGAGATAAATAGGATAGAGAGTTAGAGTAGCACGGAAAAGAAGATCTAAAGATCTACCCTAAGTACTAACTTTCTACGGGACCTTCCTGCTTTCGCTTATTTGAAACAACAAGCCAAAACAGTCTCCCAGTCCTATACCTTACCGGTTACCAGAAATACAAGATAACATGGAAGCGCCAGAACAGGAAGACGCGGAGTTTAAATAGGCAGCGGAAGAGCCAAACAGGTGCAATCGCTGAGTAGCGAGATGAAAGGAAAACCCAACACGGACAATGAAACAGAAAAAAGACGTCCTGACGGCGCTTAAAGGGGACGAGAGAGTACAAAGGAAAATAAGCCTGCAGACTATGACACTGTCATGACATTGAAGCTATGGAAACCTGAAGCACTTTCAGTCATAAGAGCAAGCTGTGCATCTTTGTCATTTTTTCTGACGTGTTACAGTATGGCTTTATAACAGTGTGGAAACATTGCCTGAAGGTCATGCTCAGTTACTCCCTCCTGACTCCCTCCAGAAATAATGTTTCTGAGGAAACACCAAGCAGTCTATTCAGTAGGAAGATTAGACAATTAGACTCTTCATATCTTATTTTCTGGTACTCCTACAGGCGATACTTAAACCATCACTCTGCTGCCAGATATGCAGAAAATAAGATATCAAGAGTCTTTTGATATCTTGTTTTCTGCCAGATATGCAGAAAATAAGATATCAAGAGTCTTTTGATATTGTTGGGCCACAGACATCATATGCGACAAAATATTAAAATTATTACTTTATTCTACATTACATTAAACTGTCTAATATTTTTGATGCCTGAAAATGGGGGGGAATATGTAAAAAAGGTTCTATAATTTCTAAACGGTTCATCCGATATGGATGAAAATAGCTTTATAATAAAGCTGACAGTCTGCACTTCCACCACATTGTCATTGTATCCTTTCAAACTCAAAGTGCTAGAGTACAGAACCAAAATAACTAAAAATATGTCACTGTCCAATGAATTATGGTGCTCACTGTATATATATATATATATATATATACAGTTGAAGTCGGAAGTTTACACACACTTAGGTTGAAGTCATTAAAACTAATTTTTAACCACTCCACAGATTTCATGTTAGCAAACTATAGTGTTGGCAAGTCAGTTAGGACATCAACTTTGTGCATGACACAAGTCATTTTTCCAACAATTGTATACAGACAGATTATTTCACTTTTAATTCACTATATCACAATTCCAGTGGGTGAGAAGTTCACATACACTAAGTTGACTGTGCCTTTAAATTTTTCATATTTGGTTGCATATCCTTTGCATGCCATGACTTCCTGATGTCTGTGACCCAACAACATCAAAAGACTCTTGATATCTTATTTTCTGGTACTCTTACAAGCGATACTATAATGTCTCTGCATTTGAATGGATCTCTATAGGAATTGGGGGGGTGGGACTAGATTTAGCTGTAAATTATGCTGGAACAGTATGGAATACATGATTGTTAAAATGGCAGGGGGTCTGAGGTATCAAACAAGCTTCAAACTATCACTCTGCTGCCAGATATGCAGTAGATATGGATAGATCACTTACCCATGATGTAGTTGATTGATGGAAACCATTTTCAGATAATTCCATGCTGTCCCTTCTTTTGGACATACACACATTGCTAATGCTAGCGCAACTCTAAGGTAACTGCTAGCATCCACTACCAAACGCACTTAAACACTCCACAGTGCACCCAAAGCAAATAACATATGACGACAGTCTATCAGGGTTATTTTGAGTGTTTTTACCATAATTTTTGAAGTCAAACTATCGTTGAATCCTTTACTTTGTGCTGATCTATATGCTCTGTACGGCGGCGGAGCGAACGTGGCCATTGCAACTTGTTGGTCTTCTTTGTTGTTGTCGTCAACCAGTGACGGCACTACATTCGTAGGTAACGTAAAGTATCGTTCAGCCGCCGTACTTCCACAGAGAATATAGGTCAGCACAAAGTAAAGGATTCAACGATAGTTTCACTTCAAAAATGATGGCATAATCACTGAAAATAACCCCGGTAGACTGTCGTCGTATTTTATTTGCTTTGGGTGCACTGTGGAGTGTTGAAGTGCGTTTGGTAGTGGATGCTAGCAGTTACCTTAGAGTTGCGCTAGCATTAGCAATGTGTGTATGTCCAAAAGAAGAGACAGCATGGAATTATCTGAAAATGGTTTCCATCAATCAACTACATCATGGGTAAGTCGTAATTGAGACAATGGGCTCTATTTTAATAAACCAAACGCAATGGTGAACACAAGAGTAAGCGCTTGGCGGTATCGCTCTGAGGGCGTGTCGGCGAGAAATTTGGTAATTTCATGAAGGCAATCTTGGCGCACTTGATGGCGGTATTGCTAAAAGGCTGGGTTTAAATGTCCAAGGTGTGTCTCTATGGTAGCCAATCAAATTTTTGTTCTCATGCTTTAAAAAAAAGCCAGTTGGAACACAATCGCTCCATGCAATTTCATAATGAGCAACCCAAACGCACTGGACCGTCAACTTGGATGTGCGTATGATTCTACGTGGGAACATGCATTGAAATGTTCATTTTAAAAGCTGATCCGATACTTACCATTTATCTAGCCCTATTAAACCGCTCAGCCAGTTGATTTCTCTTGGTTGCGCTGGGTGCGATGTATGGTGTCATCAGCCAATGCTTAAAAGGGTACCCGCTGTCTCCCAATAAGCACCCATCCACGTTCCCTTTGAAGGCTCCAGGAATTTGAGAGTTTGCCAAAATTAAGGAGTCGTGGGCTGAACCTGGGTAATTGGCAAATACATGTGTGACTTTGCAGCCGGCATCACATGTCACCTGGACATTGATGGAATGTGTTCCTTTGCGATTGACGAAAACTATTGCATGCTCGGGTGGTGCGCGGATTTGTATGTGCGTGCAGTCGATAGCACCAAGCACCCCAGGGAACCCACACTTGAGAAAAAAATGTGAGTTTTGTCCTCTGGAGTCACTCTGAAGATGCGGCTCTAAGATGCGGCAGATGTAGGCTTCTGCTTCTCTTGAAAGATTAACTTTTTACTGCATTCATTGTCCGTATAGTTGAGGAAGGACACCCGCTGAAAGTATATATAGGTGATGTAGGCATAATTATGATTCAAGTGGTAGGCTTATGATTCAACTGTGTCAATGTGTAATTTATATATTATAGGCTATTGGCCTACATGATCGCAAGTTTCTTGTAAGCTGTCCTGTTTTATTCTAGTAGTTTAAATTAAAATTAATTAATTAATTAATAATAATTATAGGCTATTTGTTCATTAAATGGAAGTGTAATGTTGGCATCACCTATAGACACTACATAGAACTACATGACTAATAAGTTGCCAAATTGCTAGTCTATTGCGTTGCCGCTAAGAGGTGGTTCCAGCTGATCATAACGCAATGGGTTTTCGTTGGTTCAAATTGTCACTGCGGCGAAAGTATTTTAGAACACGCTCCAGACAGCGCCACCCATCCCACTGCAGCGCAAGCGAAAGGATGTTATGTTGAGAATTTGTTGATCCTAGCGGTATTGCTGAGAAACGCCATAGCGCCAGTTTTAAGACGTGGATGCTGTCAACAAGCTTGCGTTTGACTATACCGTCCCCTTGCGCTGGTTTGCGCCGGTTTGAAAATAGAGCCCATTATGTCCAAAATTCCAAACTATCCCTTTAAGCATTGTTTCTCCTGACAAATTTTCCTATTGAACTCTATGGAAAAATAGGTTAGGAGAAGAAACCCTTCAAGTTATCCATGTGACGTCACGTGACTGTATACATGTATATAAGCCTTTCATTTAATGAAGATAAGCTGCTGAAGGCAAATTTTAACATAAAAGACATGAAAAACAGATGGCAACCAGAATGCATCATCAGGAATTATGTAGAATTGAATAATTCCACTCTGTGGAACAGTGCCTTAACAGATACCAGACCATGGGGCCCATCCACACTCTGGAACAGTGCCTTAACAGATACCAGACCATGGGGCTCATCCACACACTGCTATATGTAGTGCTATATACAGTTGAAGTCACTTTTTCAGTTCTGCCCACAAATTTTCAATTGGATTGAGGTCAGGACGTTGTGATGGCCACTCCAATACCTTGACTTTGTTGTCCTTAAGCCATTTTTCCACAACTTTGGAAGTATGCTTTGGGTCATTGTCCATTTGGAAGAGCCATTTGCGACCAAGCTTTAACTTCCTGGCTGATGTCTTGAGATGTTGCTTCAATATATCCACATCATTTTCCTTCCTCATGATGCCATCTATTTTATGAAGTGCACTAGTCCCTCCTGCAGCAAAGCACCCACACAACATCATGCTGCCACCCCCGTGCTTCACAGTTGGGATGGTGTTCTTCGGCTTGCAAGCCTCACCCTTTTTCCTCCAAACATAACGACGGTCATTATAGCCAAACAATTCCATTGTTGTTTCATCAAACCAGAGGACATTTCTCCAAAAAGTAAGATCTTTGTCCCCATGTGCAGTTGCAAACTGTAGTCTGGCTTTTTATGGCAGTTTTGGAGTAGTGGCTTCTTCCTTCCTGAGCAGCCTTTGAGGTTATGTATAAGACTCGTTTTACTGTGGATATAGATACTTTTGTACCTGTCCCCTCCAGCATCTTCACAAGGTCCTTTGCTGTTGTTCTGGGATTGATTTTCACTTTTCGCACCAAAGCATGTTCATCTCTAGGAGACAGAACACGTCTCCTTCCTGAGCGGTATAATCCTGCGTCGTCCCATGGTGTTTATACTTGCATAATACTGTTTGTACAGACGAACGTGGTACATTCAGGCTTTTGGAAATTGCTCCCAAGGATGAACCAGATTTGTGGAGGTCCACAATTTTCTTTCTGAGGTCTTGGCTGATTTCTTGTGATTTTCCCATGATGTCAAGCAAAGAGGCACTGAGTTTGAAGGTAGGCCTTAGAATACACTTAGGTTGAAGTCATTAAAACAAATTTTTAATCACTCCACAGATTTCATGTTAGCAAACTATAGTGTTGGCAAGTCAGTTAGGACATCTACTTTGTGCATGACACAAGTAATTTTTCCAACAATTGTTTACAGACAGATTATTTCACTTTTAATTCACTATATCACAATTCCAGTGGGTCAGAAGTTTACATACACGAAGTTGACTGTGCCTTTAAACAGCTTGGAAAATTCCAGAAAATTATGTCATGGCTTTAGAAACTTCTGATAGGCTAATTGACATTATTTGAGTCAATTGGAGATGTACCTGTGGATGTATTTTAAGAAGTAAACCTCCGAATTCAACAGTACATAAATAAGTTGTCTTTTTACAGCCATAATAATGTTAACACAATGGGAGTCACAGGCAGGCTGTAAGAGCATTCCTTGTTTTATAGAGCCATTCTGTTCAAATGCACATTATTTGAGGCAAATTATTTTATGCTCCCAACTGGTTATCCGTGAAAGCCAGCATCTAGTAGCTCGGTACTGTTCTGCCTCTTTGGTTTCTTTCATAGGAATGTCTTTGAAAAACTTAAATGAAACTGAATATTGTACAAACGTGGGGGTACTGATGTGATATTGAAGGATATTCGATATGTACTAACCATTTTCAAGTTTATTTTAAAATACATAGTTTCAGCTAAAGAAGGGGAATTTTAGATTGATAGCCATACGCATGTTGCTTTATTTATATATTTTTATATATACTACTCAAAAGAAGTTAAGGGTCAAAAATATTTGTGCATATGAATATAGGCTAACGAGCTAAAATGGTGACGACTAATGACAAAATAATTATTTGATGGCTCAAGAACAGAAAACGCAAAACAAAAAACTTTTGATTAGACACTAGTTTATTACCCTGATGAAAAAAGTCATGCACCCCCCAAAATGATGTTAGGTATAGATAGATCACGCATGCAATCATTTATTAGTTACCTGCTCATCAGTTGTTTTTGGTGCATTAAGAAAAACAGGTGATGGCACAGCAGTCTCCTTCATTAGAGTGTGTCCCGCCTGTCCTTTTTTGATTTTCACATAGTCATCCTCCGTGAAATGGTCACTACAAACTTTTTTAGAGTCTCAATTGGTGACATCCATGCGAGCAGCAAGAAGCCACAGCTGTTTTCTTCGTTGATCTTCCACTGGAAATCGATGAAAACTTTGTGGTGCCCATTTTTTTTTGCATGATTTGAACAACCTTGAAATACACATCGAAATGCCATCTTACCTGAACGTTAGCTAACAATACTACGAGTCTGATTCTCTCACAATCTGATTCTCATATTGTTTTTGGCCAGCAGAGCTATAGGCTACTTTACGTTACCTACTAAACTAACGCCGTACTTCCACGGTGAATTTAGGTGAGCACAAAGTAAAGGATTCAACGATAGTTTGACTTGAAAAATGATGGTATAATCACTGAAAATAACCCAGATAGACTGTCGTCGTATTTTATTTGCTTTGGGTGCACCTTGGAGTGTTTAACCCTTTCCAGCCTGAGTGAATATTGGGTCAACATTCTATTCCATTGTATTTCTTAACGTGTGTTGCAAAAATGTTTGTGGTGTGATCATATTACATCAGATACCTAACCTTTATATACCATTGTAAACAGGATAACTGAGGCTTTCAATTGATATAAAAAACAATAGGATTACTTGATGGCAATATCATCAATTATGGAAATACATTCACCAACTAAATTTATAAAATGTTCTAAATGGCTATTTTCTAATGGGAAACTTACTATTTTACCAATTTCATGTTCAAGATAAAGGGAAACTTACAGTGTATGATATCTTCACCATTGTGTGAGTCATATAGAATAGGAATCGAATAGATTTATCTTCTACTGCTCAAAAGTTATAACCTCTTAGTGATGTATGGGAAAAGCCAAAAAAAATGTTTTTAATTAGAATGTTAGGTTCATTGACATTTCACATTACCACTTATCCATACACCTAATGGGCCACTATTGAGAATCGGTTGATATAATGCAAAATTGAAAGACATACACTGAAATATGCAATTTACGTGTTCAATGAAACACACATTTTATTTAAATGAAATGTATAACATAGTGAATGGATGAACTAAGTAAATGGATAACATTGCAAAACAAATAAAAACAAGAAACAACCCATGGCAAATATCAGTTTAGATGCCCGTAAAATGAATGCATTGGATTTATTTACAGTAAAATCATTAATGTATTAGTACAGATACAGCAGACAAATGTATGGTCAAGCATAAATACCTTCAATATATTCAAGAATCAAGAAGATAACAGTAAGTGCATGCCCTGATGCTCTTCCATGTCGTGCTCTGCAATGACCCTCAGCACCCTCCTTCTCTTCAGGGACTGTATCAGATGGCCATCCTTTGCTGCAATACATAAATATGTAATCATTTACCATTTTATTAATCCATAACATGTCATATAAAACCATTTCTGAGTCATTAAAGGGCTGTATACTTGCAATAATAACATCTTACAGCAAACACTTTATGCTTATGTCAGGAATAGATGAAATAGCTATTCTGGACACAAACAGAATGTCCATCCATCACTGTAATAGATAAATATATTATCAGTTGCCATTTCATTAATCCACAACATATATAACCATTTCTGAGTCATTAAAGGGTTGTATAGTGAGAATGACATTTTACAGAAAACACTTTATGCTCCAGAATAACGTTAGATAAAAAGCTCAACAATAACACAATGTTAGACTACTTAGCATAATGCCCATCAATGTAAAAGTTTATTTTGAATGAACAGACCTAAATCATCAGTGACATTGGCTCAACTGAATGATGTCTTTTTGTCATATTTGTCTAAACAGGCTAATCTTTCTCATGTCAAAAACATGAGTCAGAAAATAAAACTTGAGGCTGACTTGTGAATGTTGCTGTTTAGTTCCCTTCTCCATTCACTTTCGACAGGACTGATCAACAACAAGTTCAAATTTAGACATAACGTTATGTTAAAACACTAACTAGTTAGTACTTGCTATTGATAAGACCAATAGTTGAGAATAACATTTATAAAGCTAGGAAGACAGACAGCAGAGCTAATGTTACAAATTCGGAAAACAAAGACGCTTCAGAAAATAAAATGGCTGTTCGCGCCGATACGCGTTACTGGTTTTAGCTTTAGTTAGCTAATAATAATAATAATAATACATTTTATTTATATAGCGCCTTTCAGAACCCAAGGTCGCTTACAGAATTTGAGAGGGGGGGAACAGAAACACAAAAGACAACAAGACAAAAGGAGAGATGGTAACAAATGAGATGAAGGTGAAGTAACTGGCTGGTGGAAACACACAAAATAAACAAAAAACAACTGGGACAGTAAATAAACATGTACAAAAATCACAGAAAATAACATGGTGGACGGGGTGAGAGGAGAAGAGAGAGAAGAAGAGGGGAGGCTGAGCAGATGGTTAGGGTGGGAGGAGAAACGGAGGAGGGTCATTTAGGGGTAGGGGAGGTTGTAGGCTTGGGAGAAAAGAAATGTTTTTAGCCGGGATTTGAAAATGGGGAGTGTGGGTGAGTCTCTGACGGTTTGTGGGAGTGAGTTCCAGAGTCGGGGTGCAGTCCTGGAAAAGGGGGTTGACAAACTTAATTAGTGTTAGTGGGTTGACAAACTTAATATTACGGAAGGAGATTGAACGTTTTGTGGAGTGATGGGGTGAGGGGAGAGGGGCAGAGAAAAGGATACAATGGTGGTCAGAGAGTGGGAAGGGGAGAGCTATTATTTAGTTATCAAAGTCTACACTAAATACGGAAAATATTCACATCTAATGTTATCAGTTCACTTATTCATTGTATGACAGACTTTTTCACAATTTCATCTCGAAACGAGCTGGGGGAAGAATAACACAGTGGCATCATTTGAAGCTAGAACCGAACGTTAGGTACCTTAGCGAATTTCAAGTCTGCGGTACTAAAACAGGATTTTATTCAAAATAAAATTGTTTGTGAAATAATATCTATGGTTAATTATTATCTTAAATGCTTCTTACCTCAGGGGGTTTACTGGCTTTCCCTCAGTCGCAGTAAAGTCTTCAGACGATAGTCTTCTGTCCGAAGTGGTTAGCTCCGCCCGCGGTGAGGCAAATGGAGATTTACGTGGTTGACGACGTGCGGTTTAGAAATAAATCCCGCCCACTAAGCTCATGATAATGATGCAATAATATGCAATTGTAGGTTATTTTGTCATCTGTAACTAGCATTTTTCAAAAAGAAAATCAGTGATTGGACGGCAGAGCTACTATACGTCAAACCATCAGAACAATTGTACTGAAATTAGAACGCTCCGGCTTTAAAGGGTTAAATGCGTTTGGTAGTGGATGCTACTAGTTGCGCTAGCATTAGCAATGTGTGTATGTCCAAAAGAAGGGACAGCATGGAATTATCTGAAAATGGTTTCCATCAATTAACTACATCATGGGTAAGTCGTAATTGAGACATTGGGCTCTATTTTAATAAACCAAACGCAATGGTGAACGCAAGAGTAATCGCTTGGCGGTATCGCTCTGAGGGCGTGTCGGCGAGAAATTTGGTAATTTCATGACGGCAATCTTGGCGCACCTTATGGCGGTGTTGCTAAAAGGCTGGGTTTAAACGTCCAAGGTGTGTCTCTATGGTAGCCAATCAAATTGTTGTTCTCATGCTTTAAAACGCAATCGCGTTGGAACGCAATCGCTCCATGCAATTTCATAATGAGCAACCCAAACGCACTGGAC
This sequence comes from Synaphobranchus kaupii, assembly GCA_029718625.1. NCBI lineage: Eukaryota > Metazoa > Chordata > Actinopteri > Anguilliformes > Synaphobranchidae > Synaphobranchus > Synaphobranchus kaupii. The sequence continues at coordinate 24,713,029 of CM056389.1, read as the reverse complement.
CGTCAACGACAAGATTTTCCGCACAGGAATCAGACATACTTGCAACAGAAGTACAGGCTAGGACTAGTAATTTATGGATCACAATCCACACCATCTCGTCTCCCAGAAGTTCGGAAGGCACGGGAGGAGGTAGCGAATGCATGAATTAGCCTACATTAGGTGATGTAGGCATAATTATGATTCAAATGGTAGGCTTATGATTCAACTGTGTCAATGTGTAATTTATATATTATAGGCTAGTGGCCTACATGATCGCAAGTTTCTTGTAAGCTGTCCTGTTTTATTCTAGTAGTTTAAATTAAAATTAATTAATTAATAATAATTATAGGCTATTTGTTCATTAAATGGAAGTGTAATGTTGGCATCACCTATAGACACTACACAGAACTACATGACGAATAAGTTGGCAAATTGCCAGAGTCTATTGCGTTCCCGCTAAGAGGTGGTTCCAGCTGATCATAACGCAATGGGTTTTCGTTGGTTCAAATTGTCACTGAGCCGAAAGTATTTTAGAACACGCCCCAGACAGCGCCACCCATCCCACTGCAGCGCAAGCGAAAGGATGTTATGTTGAGAATTTGTTGATCCTAGCGGTATTGCTGAGAAACGCCATAGCGCCAGTTTTAGACGTTGATGCTGTCAACAAGCTTGCGTTTGACTATACCGTCCCCTTGCGCTGGTTTGAAAATAGAGCCCATTATGTCCAAAATTCCGAACAAACCCTTTAAGGTTTGCTGCTTGTGATGTAGGAGTAAGAGAAACAGATTTCTTGAGAAACTGAAGGAATCTCTTTGCCTATATTTTTCTTTCTCTTTTCCTTCTTTTTTAAGCATAACCTTTTACATTATGTCCTCGGCTGAGCCCCGGGTCTTTACAATGTCTAGACGCCCCTGATTGACAGCCTGGTATATTACAACATTACACAGATACAGGACAAAAAAAGAGAAAAATGACAAAAAATAGTCATTAAGGTACACAAAAACATTCAAATGGACAGTTCACGTAGACTGAGCAATTGAGGACAAATGGCAAGGCCTACAAATGGATGATACTAATTTGAAAATGCACATTTCCTGCAACGTTTGGCTCTACGACTACCCTGACCACGCTGCTGCCTTCATTTTCTGGAGCATGGCCAGGATTCTATGCTTTATTTCTTTGGTTGCCAGGGAATAAACAATTGGGTTCAGACAGGACGGGATGTTTGAGGCTAACGAAAAGCCCAGCATTTTGACATTTGGATCGACGATGGATAAGAAAAGATCATTGATGAACACTGCCATTATCGGCAAGTAGAAAATCCCCACTAGGATGAGATGTTCTGTGCATGTGGCAAGTGCTTTGTACCTGCTCTCCACACTTTTAATTCTGAACATGGCTCTCAAAATACAGGCGTATGACATGACGATTACACAAAGGGGCCCGAACAAAATCAGCATACTCAGAGCAGAGCCAGCGGCCCACTGCAGTGTGCTATCATTGCACGAAAGACCATACACTGCTACGTACTCACAGTTATAGTTGTACACAGTGAGCGAATCACAAAAAGACAGTTTTGTCATGATCAAGGTCAAGAACACCATGACGCTTACACAAAAAAACCAAACAATCGCAATAATACTGAACATGCTTGTGGGAGTGTTGATAACATTATGCCTCAGTGGGAAACATATTGCAATTAACCTGTCATAGGCAAGTACACTGAGGGAACATGACTGTAGTGAAAGAAAACAGTAATGAAAAAAAATCTGTGTCAAACATGCGTTGTAGGACATGAAAGTATCTTTCGTGAAGAACGTCTTTATCGCACTTGGAATGAAGGTTGTACTGCACACCAAGTCTACAACCCCTAAATTAGCCACCGCAACATACTTTGGAGTGTGTAGGCGTTGATCTATCCATATAATGCAAATGATAAAGGAGTTGAACAAAATTTTTACAAAATAAATGAAGCCGAGGAAAATTAAATATAAAACAGCAAACTTTAATTACGTAAATCCGATAACGTAAAATCCCACTGGTCTAATGATGGAGTTGTTGATTGAAGTGGCGTGAATTCCCATTGCACGTGTGCGGCGTTCAGGACCTCCACGTGACTGCTTTTCCTCTGCGTCCTGAGAGAGAAACAAATAAATGGCGAGCAAATGATACAAACAACCACGTGTCAATTCAGGCTAATGTTACGTACCCATTACCGAATTTACTTTACATTTTGACATTTATCAGATGCTCTTATCCATACTTACACAGGTAACATTTATTCATTCAATATATTTGTACAGCCATATATTTTCACTGAAGCAGTTCAAGATGAATACTTTTCAGTGGTGTCTAGCCAGCGGCCCAGCTGGTAATCGAACCCACTGAGTTATAATCCTAGCTCTCCTAACAATTACACTGAGAACCAAAGCTATCCATTGTACGGACCAGTCTATTATTTTACTTTGACTACAGTATATTCTTTTAGAGCTTGTGAGCCTAATACACAACTTTTGCAACTTTTCTCTGTCAACCTATGGAATGTTTAACCCTTTGAAGAGTGAGTGTTTTTTTTCAGTTCTAAAACTAGAAAACTGTTCTTGAACTTTGCTTTCCAGTAGTGATTGATACATTAGAATGTTCCGTTAAAAACACTACAATCACCGGTGTAAAATCCAGGTTCCGAAAGTTAAAGTCGTCCCTAGTGTTTTGTTCCAATCACCTGGATTTGCTCAGTAGCACAATTCCTCAGCCAGGAGGTAGAACTAATTACTGAAATCAGCTGGGTGAGTTCATGGGTGGAAGAAACACGTGGCAGGACATTTACTTTCTGACCCCTGGACTTTACACCTACACCTTTGTGCTCTTACACTTTAAATGGTTAAACGCATATTTAATTTAACATTTATTTTTTTTACCCTTATAGCTCACATCACTGCCAAATTGGTTTTATACTGTTCAGCTAAACTCAACCAATAACCTACATTCAGAGAAACCCTTGAGTTGGATAAATTTGTCTTTTAATTGAAATGACCCAGTGAGATTTGTCACTCATTTACATTTTTGAGCAGTGGTGTGTTATATCCGAATTTACGAATAGCACTCAAAATATATGCTGAGAACCGTTCGGCTCCAACAACACATCACAGCACCCAAACTGCGTCCATTCTAATTAAACATGGTCGTTTGTGTTGATGTTGGAGCCGACTGTTTAATCCTCTTATTGTTAGCTGAGGGTATACAAAACTAGTTGAATAATATATTTTTAATAACCTAAAGTTTAGAAAAAGGTCAGAAGTAGCATTCCTGACAATTAGAGAACTATTAGTGTCAAATATTTTATACAGTCAAATGGTAAATACAGCATTTATATAGGATTAAAAGAAATACATATGTATTTTTGATAAAGAACAAACCACTTAAAAAAGAGAACCAAACGCTACTCACCAGTTCTCCTCAGCATTGCTCACTGTCGAAACCTGTAAGCACCTAATGTGCTTCTCCACTCTTGCTGCAGAATATACAGTCAAGCCTTCTCCACGTTTTATTACGTTACAGACATATTCTACAATAGATTGAGTTCATTTTTTGTCTCAAATTATACACAAAATAGCCCATAATGACAAAGTGAAAACAGGTTTTTAGACATTTGTGCTAATTTATTAAAAATATAAATGTAAAATATCATATGTACACAAGTGTGCACACCCTTTGATATGACACCCAAAAGTGAGCTGAGGTGCATTTTGTTTCCACTGATACTGGTTGAGATGTTTCTACAACTTAATTGGAGTCCACCTGTGATAAATTCAATTGATTGGACATGATTGGGGATTGCCAACACTTGCCTATATAAGGTCCCACAGTTGACAGTGCATGTCAGAGCAAACTCCAAGCCATGGGGTCAAAGGAATTATCTGCAGACCTCAGAAACAGGATTGTGTCAAGGCATAGATCTGGAAAAATCTCTGCAGCTTTACAGGTCCCAAAGAGCACAGTGGCCACCATCATTTGTAAATGGAAGAAGTTTGGAACCACCAAGAATCTTCCTAGACCTGGCCGCCCGGCCAAACTGAGCAATCGGGGAAGACGGGCCTTGGCCAGGGAGGTGAGCAGGAACCCGAGGGTCACTCTGACAGAGCTCCAGCGTATCCTTGTGGAGATGGGAGAACCTTTCAGAAGATCAACCATCCAGGCAGCACTCCACCAATCAGGCCTTTATGGTAGAGTGGCCAGACGGAAGCCCCTCCTTAGTAAAAGGCACATCGCAGCCCGCTTGGAGTTTACCAAAAGGCACCTAGAGGACTCTCAAACCATGAGAATCAAGATTCTCTGGTCTGATGAAACCAAAATTGAACTTTTGGCCTGAATACCAAGCGTCACGTCTGGAGGAAACCAGGCACCGCTCATCACCTGGCTAATACCATCCCTACAGTGAAGCATGGCGGTGGCAGCATCATGATGTGGGGATGTTTTTCAGCAGCGGGAACGGGGCGACTAGTCCTGATAGAGGGAAAGATGAATGCAGCTAAGTACTGTTACGTTAGATAGATTGACTCGGACACACGCTTTTAATTCACAACAACTCTGCTTTACTTCGTCATGCCACCCTTCTCACAACGCACTCACGCACACTCATGATAACGTATCTACGTCTTACGTGCCAGTCTCTTAAAGGCATAGACTGGACATAACATTTCCTCCCCCCTCCGAAAAGGAACTAAAATAGTATGAGTGAAGAACAGTGCAAGAAACTAAGATCAACTAAACAGCAGAGCAATAGCAATGTCCATAGAACTGTATACCCCTTTTCCCAACCTAGGTATGATAGGACGTAACATAGTCCTCCAGGGTAACGGGCCGAGTTCGGACCCTCACTGGCCTGGGATCCAGCATCACAGGCTCCCGATGCTGTGGTGCCACTGGCTCGTCTGGTGCGGCCCACACCGGAGCCGGAGGTGGCCCAGGGTCCATGCCCATGCGAGCTGGTGCTGTCTCTGCTGGATGATCTGGAGATGAGGGCGCTGGAACTTTCCTCAGCCTGCAGGCGTGCCAACGTGAGCCATCGTCCAGTAGAAAGGTTGCAGGGCCGAGACTCCGTGTGACTTGTCTGGGCTGGGACCAGAATGACGACATCTTGTTGAGGCGATGCGGGCGCCGAGTCCTGACCCAGTCAGAGACCTGGATTGAAGGAGGCCGTGCCCTGCGCCACCTGTCCACTTTCTCCTTTGTCTTCTGCTGCCGAGCCGCCACGATCTCCTGTGTGTGCGAGAGCGAGGGCCTATTGGGCATTACAGTGGGTGCCCGGAGCCTGTGCAGTGGGAGTTCAATGTCCCGACCCAGCATCAGCAGTGATGGTGACACCTGAGTTGTGCAGTGCGGACTCGCCCTGTAGTGCAGCACTGTCTGATTGAGTGCGACGTCGAATGTACAGCCTTGTGCCATATGCGCACGGATGCCGTTCTTCAGTGTGGCGTTGAAACGCTCCACCCCTCCGTTGGCCTGAGGGTGGTAGAACGCCGTTCGGATGTGCTTGACGCCCTTGCCAGCCAGGAAATCCGAGAATTCCGCAGCGGTGAACTGGGGTCCGTTGTCAGTCGTCACCGCCTTAGGCAACCCCCAGCGTGCGAACAGACCGTCCAGTATTTGGATTATGACACGTGACGTCACTGTTCCCACTGGCACCACCTCTGGCCACTTGGAGTGGAGATCATAGACGACTACGAGAAAGCGTTGGTGATGAGGAACACCACGGCCATGGATTTCACCACATATATCCAGTTGTATATGGCTCCAGGGGCGGGAAGGCCATGGAAGTGGCTGTAGGGGCGCAGGAGCTGGGGGCCCCGTCTTCCCGCTGAGAAGGCAAGCAGAGCAGTCTTGGACCAGATGCTCAATGTCCCGGTCGATAGCCGGCCACCATACCAGTTCGCGGCACCTCCGCTTGAGTTTAACCACTCCCAGGTGCCCCTCATGTGCCATCACTAGCACACGGGCGCGCAGGCTGGTCGGAATGACGGTGCAGAGTCCCCTTGAAACACACGTGTCCGCCCAGCAGGACAACTCATCCTTCACCCTGGAGAATGGTTTCAGCTCCTCTGGGATCCTGGCTGGCCAGCCGTTTCTGATGTACATGCGCAGCCTGGACATTATTGGGTCTTTGTCTGATTCTGTTTGCAGTTCTTCCAGCGTGACTGCAGGCTGCAGAGGCGTGTACAGCGTCTGGATGAGGACTGGTTCCTCGTCGTCTGTTGAGATACACAGGTTTGGCGGAACAGAGGGCTTTGGGGCCGCGATGGAGCGTGAGAGGAGGTCAGCTACCACGTTGTCTCTTCCCGGGGTGAAGGCGAGATCATAATGATACTGCCGAAGGCGATCGGCCCAGCGGTGAAGCCGCAGCGGCTTGTGTCCTGTGCCGGAGGTGGAGAGCACTGTAGTTAGCGCTTGGTGGTCTGTCCTAATGGTGAAGTGGCGACCATAGAGGAACATGTGCCACCGCTCACTTGCCCACACACAAGCTAGTGCTTCACGTTCACCCACCGAGTAGCGCTGCTCCGTTTCAGATAGGGCCCGAGACGCAAAAGCCATTGGCCTCTCCACGCCGTCCTGCACCTGAGACAAGACAGCCCCGACCGCAGCAGCAGAAGCATCACAGGTCAGCAGGGTAGGGCTGTCAACGTCGAAATGAGCCAGGACAGGACGGGAGGTCAGCTGTTCCTTCAGTGTTGAGAAAGCATCAGCGCATTCTGATGACCAGGCCCAAGGCTCGTCCTTCCGCAGTAGGCGGCGCAAGGGCGCCGTCGTGTCTGAATAGTGGGGCAGAAAGCGCAAGTAATAAGCAGTCATTCCCAGGAATGACGCAACCCCGGGCGCAGAGGTCGGCACAGGGATGCGCTGCACCGCCTCGATGCTGGATGACAGGGGCACAATCCCCTCTGCTGAGAGGCGGAATCCAAGGAAATCCACAGCAGGCGCCGCGAGGAGGCATTTTCCTGCATTCAGGGTGATATGATGTTTTGATAGCGCCTCGAACACGCTGTGCAGGCGGGCGTCATGGGTGGCCTGGTCCGGTGCGTGGACTACTATGTCATCAAGATAAACTGCTGTTCCTGGAAGCCCAGCCAGGATGGTCGACATGATTTTTTGAAAGCAGCTGGGTGCTGAGCTCAGGCCAAACGGCATGCGCGTGTACCTGAACACCCCGGCGTGTGTCACGAACGCCGTCAGGTCCCGACTGGCTGGGTGGAGAGGCACTTGAAGGTAACCCTGCCGTAGATCCAGCTTCGAGAAGATTGTCGAGCCGTGGAAGAGGGCTGTGAGCTCCTCCACTGTAGGCAGAGGGTACTTGTCCGGGATGATGGCCTTATTGACCTGGCGTAGGTCCACACATATCCGGAGTCCCCCCGTCTTCTTCTTAGCGATCACCAAGTTTGAGACCCATGGTGATGCGTCTATGGGCTCGATTATGCCCTCCTCCAGCAAGGAGGACAGTTCAGCTGAGACACCATCCCTGAACGCAAGAGGCACCCGCCTGAGAGGCTGAATGACTGGTGCCACTTTGGGGTCCACACGAGGGCGGTGGGTGAATGCAGTCACACAGCCCAATCCTTCAAACAAATCTGGGCACTTGTTCCGGAGCGACGTGGGCAGGACCTGCATTATAGCCTGGCCGCCGTTGTCCATCAGTGAGAAGCCCAGGTCTAAGAACAGGTCCAGGCCGAGCAGGTTAGCCCCCTGGCGTACCACTGTGAATGGGAAGGAAGGCAGGTGCTTTTTCCCATAGCTGGCAGGCAGGTTAACGTTGCCCACCACATCGATCTTAGCGTTTCCGTACCCCCGCAGGGGAAGTCTGGGTCGTGGGCCAAGTGGAATGTGGGAAAAGAACATTTTGTACGTAGCCTGATTGAGCAGTGATGCTGCAGCTCCGGTATCCACAAGCAGCGGGACCCCCACCTCCCCCAGCTGTATAGTGCATGTCTTGAACGATGCGCTTGTGGAGAACACATTACTAACATCACGAGGGTTAGAAGTAAATTGGTTGGTCTGGGCAGGACTGTTACGTGAGGGTGCATTGGATGTGGCTGAACGGCAAACTTTTGCAAAATGGTTGAGCTTCCCACAATTTCTGCAAGTTTGGCTGCGGGCAGGGCACTGTGGTGCTCTAGATGCATGGGAGGATGAGCCACAGTTGGCGCAGTTACTCCTGGCGACCACCTGATGGCGCTGTCTGACCATTTGTAACATAGCAACGTCAGTCCCAGTGTCAGCGGAGACTTGTGGTGTCACGTGATGAGTCGGCGCCTGTTGCTTGTATGCCTCATCAACTGTGTTCAGCAGGGTAGAACACTCTAATGCCGACTCCACTTGCAAAGCAGTTTTGATAGCGTCAGCCAGTGACAGATTGTCTGGCTCCATCAAAAGTTTTTCTTTTGTTTTCTCACACGAGGTGCCTACAATCAGCTGATCTCTGATCATTTGATCATGCAGCGCACCGTAGTCACAGTGTCGGGCGAGATCGCGGAGGTCTGCCACGAAAGCTTGTATGGACTCACCCTGTCGCTGGTGGCGCTTCCGTAGTTTGTACCTGCGCATCAGAACTCGTTGTTTCCCCGCAAAGTGACCAGTCAGTAACGCCACAGCTTCAGCAAATGTTGTTGCAGATCCGAGTGCTTCCAGGATTCGCTGTCCCTCGTTCCCGAGGCAGTGGACGAGAAGGGCTCTCTTGCGCGCGGCGGGCATCTGTGCTTCCGTGAATCCCATTGCGTCAATATAGGCATTGAAACCTGATAACCATCGTGCCCATGGCACTGCAGGCTCCCCCGGTACCGCTAGGAATGGGTCCGGTGGAGGGAGATTAAATCCAGCCATCCTTACGTCGCCAAATGTTACGTTAGATAGATTGACTCGGACACACGCTTTTAATTCACAACAACTCTGCTTTACTTCGTCATGCCACCCTTCTCACAACGCACTCACGCACACTCATGATAACGTATCTACGTCTTACGTGCCAGTCTCTTAAAGGCATAGACTGGACATAACAAGTACACCGAGATCCTTGAAGAAAACCTGCTCCAGAGCGCTCTGGACCTCAGACTGGGGCGAAGGTTTACCTTCCAACATGACAACGACCCGAAGCACACAGCCAAGAGAACAAAGGAGTGGCTTCGGAGAAAGTCTGTGCATGTCCTTGAGTGGCCCAGCCAGAGCCCAGACCTGAATCCAATTGAATATCTGTAGAAAGAGCTGAAAATGGCTGTGTACCGACGCTCCCCATCCAACCTGACGGAGCTTGCAAGGATATGCCAAGAGGAATGGGCAAAAATGCCCACAAACAAGTGTGCCAAGCTCGTAGCTTCTTTTCCAAGACGCCTTGAAGCTGTAATCGCTGCCAAAGGTGCAGCAACCAAGTATTAGGACAGTGTGTACAGATATGTAACCCCTAAATAACCTATTTTTGTCAGTAAAATAAAATTGCATATTTTCTAAAAACCTATTTTCACTTCGTCATTATTGGCTATTGTGTGTAGATGTTTGAGGCAAAGAATGAACTCAATCTATTGTAGTATAAGTCTGTAACGTAATAAAACGTGGAGAAGGTGAAAGGGATGTGCAGACTTTCCGGCTTGACTGTATATCCTGGTGTGTGGGGAATGCGTGTAATGCGTGGAATTATTCTGGGACATCAATTAAAATCCGCAATTACCCTCCCTTCCCTGTGGAATGGATAATCCCATTTAGGTACATTGTAGGTATTGAGTTTAAAGTGCATTTTGCCATTCAGCAGACCCTTTTAAGTACAATGTATTAAAGGGTAAGTTCGCTATTTTGGACCTTGGACCCTATTTGCGGTCCGTCTTCCATGAACCTGACCCATGAAGTCCATTTTTACGCTGATCGGTCCAGTATTGAGTACAGTACAGATTTCCTGTAGGCTCTCACTGGGCTACAATAGAAGTCAACGGGGCAATTAGAAATGTTATGGAAAAACAACGATAAATGTGCTTTTATAGCTCAGTGTGTATTCTTACGGTCTCAGTATGCTCTCCTGTGAAATGTAGGCTATCGCAAACGCAAACCGAACGTTGAAACAACAGTTCCATTTGAAACAGAACTATTTCTCCGACCGCACTACCTCGCACTGACTTCGGATAACATTACCTGCGCAACTTCAGCCTCTCTCTCTTCTCTTGCTCTCTTATCATCCATCTCTTGTAGTTCCGTGTCCGTGTATTCTGGCTCAAATCTGTAGCGAGTAACGTCAGTCAAAATCGAATTCTTCGTCTTCGTAATCATTATAGCCTACATCATTCATTGTAGCCTACGTTGCTGCAGGTAAACAAACGCAGACTGCTCAACTAGATAGTTTCGTAAACGGCCGGCACACCTTCCCGCTCCCCTACCCCCGACACATAGTACTCCGCGGGAGCAGCGAAAACAAGCAACAGAGAAATGCTTACTTCCAAGCCATGCCAAGCACGTAAAAATGTTCGGATTGAGATACATTTCACAGGAGAGCATACTGAGACCGGTAACAATACACCCTGAGCTTCCCGTCTCATTTATTGTACATGAAAGCACATTTATCGAACATTTCTAATTGCCCCGTTGACTTCTATTGTAGCCCAGTGAGAGCCTACAGGAAATCTGTAGCGAACTCAATACTGGACCGATCAGCGAAAAAATGGACTTCATGGGTCAGGTTCATGGAAGACGGACCGCAAATAGGGTCCAAGGTCCAAAATAGCGAACTTACCCTTTAATACAACAATTCAGCTTAGGTAGTTTACCTTGTTCCTGGGTACAACGGCAGTGCCTGCCTGGGTATAAACGTACAACTGTTGAAGTTGCAAGCTCCTTAGCTATTATGATACACTTACGTTCAGTCATGCAGTCATAAAGATCTTGCTGACAAATTGCCTTAAAGGTTGTATCAGCGATTTTGGGTGGAAACATAAATTTTTTTTTTTTCTCACGATCCGCTAGCTGCCCGCCCCATAAGCAGGCCGTCAAAAAACCGCGTCTCTGTAGGCAGCCTATGCTCCGAGATCGTACACAAAAACAAATGGTACTACCAACTACTCAAAACCAAAATAAACAGTATTCCAACCAATCACAATGATCTGCACAAACGCTAATACTCTTATCTCGCTGAAATCTTGACGGATTTACAAACGGTTTGGTTTCTTACAAACGTTATTAACGTGGTTATAATTCTGGATGCTTGAACACTATTTTTTAAAACATAACATAATTATTCATAAGTATGTTTGTTTGGGATTTCGCTTCAGAAGTGACGTCACGTTTGTGCAGATAATTGTGATTGGTTGGAATACTGTTTATTTTGGTTTTGAGTAGTTGGTAGTACCATTGTTTTTGTGTACGATCTCGGAGCATAGGCTGCCTACAGAGACGCGGTTTTTTGACGGCCTGCTTATGGGGCGGGCAGCTAGCGGATCGTGAGGAAAAATCAGATGAATGTGATCATTTATGTTTCCACCCAAAATCGCTGATACAACCTTTAAGAACCGGGTCTAAATATGAGCTCGGCAAGGAATACTAAAGTCGTGTTGTCAAAGTAGTTAAATAGCCTACATTATGAAGTGTTTCTACAAATTCTGAACAGTAGTGCAATAGAGCATATAAACATTTTTTAAGAATTATAAAATATTGAAATTATAACAGAAAAATGCTAGGCCTAATTGTAAAATGTTTATTACAGAAAACTACATTGCTTTGTGTGGGGGTGTTTATGTCGCCTAATTCTTCCTGATTTATGAGCGTACCGCCGTTCTTGACAGCCAAAAATCTCAACCAGCTAATAACACTGCAAACAAAAAAATAAATCATGTATCAATCATGTCATTGATTGTGTACTTTCCTTTTCAACCCCGTGGATATGGGAATCATTCGCAAGGCTTTTCATCGCGAAAAGATTATTAGACCGCGATTAGAAATGAGCTCACTCAGAAGAGTATCTTCATGAATGTTATGGTTTTTCATGCAGTCTGTCATTTAACTCAATTACCTTCTAAAGCCTCATATTGACAATGTCACTCTTTGAGCTCACTCCACTCCAAGTTCAAGCCCTTTGCATTGCCCAGCGGTTTTTTGTTTTTGCCAGTGGAAGCTTTTTGTATAATATTAGGAATTCAGAGAATATCGGCAAAGCAACAGTATGCAGAATAAATGTGCCGATAATGCATTTTAAAATCAAAGAGCGTGCTACAGGTTTAATAGCCTACCTAAATGGCAAGTGTGCACAGGTGCGTTTATATCCAAATTCACAATATTATTGTTAAACACTATATTTAACAATCTGGTACCTGATCGCAAATACGTTTACATTATTAAGCACCTTTCCTGCAAATAAAATAACAAAAAGCATTTTAAATTATTTAACAATGAAGAAATATACGTCCAAGGTTTCATGTGTTCACTTTTAACTGGTGCTCTAATAATGCTATCTCAAGTTCAGTTTTTCCTATTTTTATTTTTTTATTTTAAATGAGTGATCTGCAGGTCAATTAAAAAAATATTTTTCGAAATATTTAATATAGGCCTGCAAACTGTAACTGTACAAACTGTAAATTACGTACATCCGAATAATATATAAAAACACTAAAAATAATAAGCCTAATAATTAAATAAGAAACAACCTACTTTATTCAGCAAACATGACTGTTACTGATCACACAGTCAAAGAAACTTATGTATTAACTCGATTTCAAAATTATCCCCCCACGGCAGCTCCCTTTCCTTTGCTCCTGCGGGGGTATTATGTTTTTATTGAATTGTGTTGTAGGCTACTGTATGTCACAATGATAGTCTCTTGTTCAATGGCTGTGAAAAAATAATGTGCGGTGTTTCTCGGACTAAGACTCCATATTGAATCATTTTTTTCTGTGTCTGATCAGGGATGGCTTTTTAAGTTCACAGTGAACGTGCATGGTTTGGGCTCATTAACCTATCCGATCTTGATCACTTACTTTGGAATTGGTGCTTTTGAAACCGATAAACCGGATACGCTGCATCTTACTCACTCAAGTCAGTCTTCAAGTTTAAGTTTAGACTGGCTTGAGATTGAGCCCACTTTCTGGAACAGACCCCTGGTAACCTGGTTGCCATAACTTCACCTTCTTTAACCCTTTTGCGCAGATGCCAAAATTTGGTAATTTCTCACCTATTAAGGCTTTATGACTCCACGTGTGAGCATGAACGTGAAAAATGGCTTAAATGAGAAATGAAAGTTGTACCATTTACAGTAATAACTTAGATTAGTTTATTTTCATAATTTAGGTCAAAGTAAAGTGCCACAAATGCAAATAAATCTTGGGAATATACAACGAAAAATAGTTTTTCATTAGTTTGCAATTCAATGCAACTACGTATCTAAAACAGGTAAAACTATACATTTCCTGGTTTATAGACTCGTTGTCCACAAGTGTGCAGACTCTGAGGGTGATATGCAGAAGTATTAAAGATATATGACACAAAATCTATCCACAATGGCTAAATTGTGCACTGATCTAAATCATAAAATAATAATATATTTAACTACAAATCAACTGTTTTGGCTCATAAAGCTCACTTTTGCATAATATTCAAGTGGGAATCACTTTTTTCATCAGTACAAGGGGTATATATCTATGGATCCAAAAACATATCCAAAACTTGTCATAAAATGAACATATGAATATTTTGTGTGCATAATAAAGCATATACAACATTTATAATCACTCCAAGGAAAATTTTACATTCATCTAGCACATATGCACAGTAAATTGGCATGAGTATTTGCCATGCCCTAAGTGACAATTATAGCCCAGGAAGACATTAATACGCCATAGTCTATAATATGTTCGATAAGATTACAATAAAATAATATTCCACCATCAGGAAAATGTTCTAGCTTCATGGCAAATCAAACAAAAAACAGGACTGAGCCACCTATGAATGCTTACACTACAATATATGAAATGCACTCAAAAAAACACAATATGAAACATATTGTGGCAGATACTGTGGCGGAGTGGTAAAACTAACATACATTTTTGAAATATCACAAGCAGTGATACTTACATATTGATGAGGAAAATCTCCCTCATTTTTGTAGGCATGTTCTCTGGTAGAATCAATGGTATGGTAGCTATGGTATCTTGGGAACCGTGGTATCTTTGATTGTTAAAAAAAAAAAAAACTATGGTATCTTCTTCTGATCCACTCCCAAAATACATGTAAGCAGGCAAGGATTTTCTCAAGCCATGCTGACGAGTTAGGAAATTAGAACAAACTTGCGAAAATAGCAGGAAAACAACAATTATGTCTTGGCGAGCGAATGTACATTCAAAGTTGTTTACGTAAAACTAAACTAATAAAATGAGAAATTCTGTTAAGCCTGGCTGTAATTTATTGTTCTAAGCATACAATAAGACATTGCAAACACTGTTCCCCTGCATAACATTAACAGTATCTGCTGAGAAATAATAGCAGTAACTACAAATCAGTTTCATCAATACTAAACAACTTTCGGCAAAGGTTAGAAAAAATGACAAATTTAACATGAAGTCTTCAGAATTAGAGTGAGGAAGCATGCGGCCCGAAAAAAATTTCAATATCTGAAATAATCTTCATTATACACAAAAACTGTCTTGAAAATTAACTCTCCATTTCAAGACCATTTATGGCTATTCTAAAAAAAAAAAAAAAGTTTTTCATTAATCAATAGGGCATCTTATCATTGAGAAAAGTAATCCTATCGTGTCAGCAGAAAAGTAAATAAGTCATTTGAATGTAGACTCCATGGAAATTTTATTTTAGATATAAGTGTCTTTATGTAACCTCGTAGAGAACAGTGTCTCACTGACAGTGACAGCAGGGGTGTGCTTAAGTCCTGGCTATTGGGCTATAGCCCCGGGTCTCAAGAAGGCAAGTCACCATGTGTAAAACATAACTACTCCACCCCGCCCCCTATCTCTCGTACCCACACGCAAAGTAGCCTGCTGGCGGGATGGATTAAGATAGTTGATTGGGGATGAGACGATTGAAAAATGAAAAGGGTAACCTTAACTTTACAAGATATAACGCATAGCTAGGCAGCAAAGATATCGGGTATTACATTATTATTGTTACGATATCCATTTTATAACTTTGTACTGATGAAATGTCCTGTGGCCAGTCAAGCCATTTGTCGTTGCTATAGCTGTCGAGTTAGCTTATCTTGCCACTGCACCATACTCAAACAAAATCAACCACCCAATGGCAAGTGCATTTTTATGCAAATTAACATTTAGTTCTCAGGATCACTTTTCGCTAGTGTTCCAACTACTGTAGCGAGAAACCAAATCTGGGATAATGGTCTAACCAGTGTTAAAAGTGTTATGTGTATGATGGCTAACTCGATAATGCATAACGTTAATGTTTGGTTATTATGTGTTCACTGACTCGACTGGCGTTCGTAACGTTACCCAACCCAGTATTTAAATAGAAACAGAATAATATCTAATAATACAGCTTGTGATCCAGCTACATGAGAAAAGAGAGGAAGGGAGGGAGATTTTGCAAGAGCACAAATAAAATTATTTTTTAAAAGATTGGTTTGTTTTGCAGTAGGATGTTTTTAGCTAGTTTGGAGTGCTTTCGTTTAGCGTTATAATTTTTTTTAACAGCAGTTTAATAAATACTGTTCTCAAAAGGCGCTAGAAATTAGTATTTAAGTTCTGTTTTTCAAAATTTTCTTCCCGGGGGGGGCATGCCCCAGAATCCCCCTAGCACTGAAGTGTCCGCCACAGAAGCCAAAACACTCCTACTCCCTTGGACCTTTTGATTTGATTTAAATAATTCACATTTGTACTGTTATTGTAGCATTAATTTGAATCATTCATCTTTGGTGTCGTTAAATATTTTTCCTCGGTTGATGTGCCTTTTTCTCACTTTGAGCAAAAAAAATTTACATTATGTCCTCGACTGAGCCCCGGGTCTTTACAATGTCTAGATACGCCCCTGATTGACAGCCTGGCATATTACAACATTACACAGACACAGGACAATAAAAGAGAAAATGACAAAAAATATTCATTAAGGTACACAAAAACATTCAAATGGACAGTTCACGTAGACTGAGCAATTTAGGACAAACGACAAGGCCTACAAATGGATGATATTCATTTGAAAATGCACATTTACTGCAACCTTTGGCTCGACGACTACCTTGACCACGCTGCTGCCTTCATTTTCTGGAACATGGCCAGTATTGTGTTCCTGATTTCTTTGGTTGCCAGGGAATACACAATCGGGTTCAGACAGGCTGGGAGGCATGAGGCTATCGACAAGCCCAGCATTTTGACATTTAGATCGACGATGGATAAGAAAAGATCAATGATGAACACTGCCATTATCGGCAAGTAGGAAATCGCCACTAAGATGAAATGTTCTGTGCATGTGGCAAGTGCTTTGTACCTGCTCTCCACACTTTTCATTCTGAACACGGCACTCAAAATACAGGCGTATGACATGATGATTACACAAAGGGGCCCGAACAAAATCAGCATACTCAGAGAAGAGGCAGTGGCAAACTGCAGTGTGTGATCATTGCACGAAAGACTATACACTGATACGTACTCACAGTTATAGTTGTACACAGTGATGGAATCACAAAAAGACAGTTTTGTCAGGATCAAGGTCATGAACAAATTGACGCCTATACAAAACAGCCAAATAATCGCAATAATACTGAACATGGTTTTGGGAGTGTTGATAACATTATGCCTCAGTGGGAAACATATTGCAATTAACCTGTCATAGGCAAGTATACTGAGGCAAAACGACTGTAGTGAAAGAAAACAGTAATGAAAAAAGATCTGTGTCAAACATGCGTTGTAGGGCATGAAAGTATCTTTCGTGTAGTGTGCCCTGATCGCACTCGGAATTACGGCTGTACTGGACACCAAGTCTACAACCCCTAAATTAGCCACCGCAACGTACTTTGGAGTGTGCAGGCGACGATCTATCCATATAATGCAAATAATAAAAGAGTTGAACGAAAGCGTTACCAAATAAATTAAGCTGAGGAAAACTAAATATAAATCAGCAAACTTTAAATTCACAAATCCGATAATGTAAAATCCCACTGGTCTAATGATGGTGTTGTTGATTGAAGTGGTGTGAATTCCCATTGCACGTGTGCAGCGTTCAGGACCTCCACGTGACTGCTTTTCCTCTGCGTCCTGAGAGAGAAACAAATAAATGGCGAGCAAATAAAACAAACAACCACGTGTCACTTCAGGCTAATGTTACGTACCCATTACCAAATTTACTTTACATTTTGACATTTAGCAGATGCTCTTATCCATACTTAAACAGGTAACATTTATTCATACAATATATTTGTACAGCCGTATATTTTCACTGAAGCAGTTCAAGATTAATACTTTTCAGTGGTGCCTGGTCAGCAGCCCAGCTGGTAATCGAACCCACTGAGTTATAATCCCAGCTCTCCTAACAATTACACTGAGAACCAAAGCTATCCATTGTCCAGACCAGTTGATTATTTTACTTTGACTACAGTATATACTTTTAGAGCTTGGGAGGCTAATACACAACTTTTCTCTGTCAAACTATGGAATGTTTAACCCGTTGAAGAGTGAGTTTGTTTTTTTCACGACTGGAAAAAAACAAACTAGAACTTTTTTTCAGTCAGCGTTCTAGAACTCTGCTTTCCAGTCGTGATTGTTACATCAGCATTAGAATGTTCCGTTAAAAACATTATACATTATAAAACACACAAAGTCGTACCCAGTTTTTTGTTCCAATAACCTGGATTTGCTCAGTAGCACAATTCTTCAGCCAGAAGGTAGAACTAATTACTGAAATCAGCTGCCAGGACATTTAGTTTCAGACCCCTTGACTTTTAACCTCTACGAATCACATATTTGGGATCTAAATATTTAAAGGGTTAAATGCATATTTAATTTAAAATAGATTTTTTTTAGTCTTATAGCTCACATCACTGCAAAATAAGTTTAATACTGTTCAGCTACACTCAACCAGTACATTCAGAGAAACCCTTGTGTTGGAGAAATTAGTCTTTTAATTGAAACGACCCAATGAGATTTGTCACTCATTGACATTTTTGAGCAGTGCACACGTTGATTTGTTATATCCAAATTTATGAATAGTCTATATAGCACTCAAAATATATGCTGAAAACCGTTAGGCTCCAACACCATGTCACACCACCCATATTATTATAACTGCGTCCATTCTAATGAAACATGCACATGGTCATTGGTGTTGATGTTGCAGCCTACCGTTTAATCATCTTATTGTTAGCTATTCAGGGTATACAAAACTAATTGACTCATATATTTTTAATAACCAATAGTTTAGAAAAAGGTCAGAAGTAAGTAATCATAGAACTGTTAGTAGCCTATAAAATATTGTATACAGTCTAAAGGTGAATACAGCATGTATACAAGATTAAAATAAATACATGTAGTTTTGATAAAGAATTAACCTCTTAAAAAAGAGAACCAAACCTTGGAGGTGATGTCACACGTGTCTTTGGCTACACCGTCTCTTCCTCGTCCGAGATCACTCTTTAATTTCTTTCAAAATGATAGCGCCTGCAAGACACAATTCTTTCAGTCAGCTAAATCGAGACATAATCCAGTTAATAAGAGAACACAAAGAAAATTCAGAGCACAATGCGTAAACTGTGGTTGGTTCGCTTTTTTTGATCTGATCAGTGGCGCCCCCAGCTGTACGCAGAGTATGCAGTCTGCGTACCTTAGCAACAACAGCAAAATTAGTATTTCCATTAAAACTGACGTGAATTGTCAAAGTCTTTCCGACTCTGTTTCTACGATGTTGAGGAATGATATTTGCTTATTGTCTTCGTTGTATTGCCTGGTTATTGTATTTTCCAAGTTTTGCATATTTCAAACATTTGAAAGTGATTGGAAGACACAGTTGAAAGTGATTGGAGGACCACCTTTTTCTTTAGACCGGGAAAAGTTTAGAGTTGCCTTTTTAATTGTCAGTCAAGATAACTAACTTAAACAAATAAAGTAATTGATGTTAGACAAATATGTCAAAGAAAAGAAAGCAGCTCAGCATTGAGGAACTGTTGAGTCAGAAAAAGAATGAAAATAACAATTCGGAGAATCAGCTTTCGGAGAACCAGTCCTCAGCTGAGGATGAGTTAGCCCCACCGGGAGACGAGCTACCGACCAAAATGTTCTTTTATTTGCAGTGACTTGCTCTTGCTCGTGCTCTTGCTCTCTCTAACACACACACAATTGGCGTGCATATAATATTTTTTTTTAATTTAAAATTTGTTTCTGATTTTTCCCCATTTTTCTCCCAATTTAGTAGCCAATTGAACCCCTATTCTAATTCAATTTCCCCCCGTGTAGCAACCGCTAGAGAACCACCGCTACACAACCCTGTCAGCCGGTAGTAGGAAGGAGGTCGCCACGTCCTCTACAGGGCGCGACTCCTCGAGCTCCTGACCGTGAATCCAGCTCGCCCAGGGCCGCTATGCATGCAGCGATTCTCTCCGAGCCCCTCCCCCCACCCGGAAGCAGCCGCCAATTGCTGCTCCCACAGGGCGCCGGCCATGCTCGGATCTGGCAGGACCGGGGCGCGAACCCCGATCCTCGGAGCACAACTGCACCGACTGAAAGTCGGCGCTCTTACCGTTGTACCACGCGACGGCCCGTACATATAATATTTTATTAGAAATTTAAGCAGCGAATACATTTTGTTGAGCATGTTTGATAGTTACATTGACTTGTCAGAAGTGTTTTCATTGTGTTAACATTAACTGTGCTGTAAGTCGCGTAACAGCTTGTTGCGCGCAACATTTCCATTCTATTGTGAGGTCTCTCCGGTTTTCCTGATGAAATATCAGGCTACTGTAAGTCACGTAACATCTTTTTGCGCGCAACATTTCCATTCTATTTTGAAGTATGTCTCTCCGGTTTTGCTGATGAAAGATCAGACTTTAACGTAGGCTAGGCCTACTCCTACGTTAGAACTAAGATGCGACCTTATGAGTGCAAAATATATGTAGCCTATGGCTTGGCCTACTCTGTTGCGTACCCCGGGAAGAAATCCTGCGGGCGCCCCTGGTTCTGATTGCTATCTGGGGGGTGGGCTGGGCATTCTGATTGCTTTCGTAGACCATGGCTGACCGCTAGGATGCACAAATAGGCAGCTTCCTTCTCCCACTATCCCTCTCTACCTATCCCGCTCCTTCTCTTTCTCCTTCCCTCTGTCTCTCTCTTACCCTCTCCCTCCCTCCTTTTCTCCTCCCCTCTCTCCGTCTCCTCGTCTCTCCCATTGTATCTCCCTCTTTCCCCATCTCTCCCTCCTTCTCCCCATCTGTCTCTTTCCCTGTCCCTCCTTCCCTCTCTCCCTCCCTTTTCCATCTTTTTCTCTCTCTCTCTGCCCCTCTCTCTCACACAGAATGCCACCATTGTTACCTTTATTATTGTTTTCTTCCCGGGGTACGCAACAGAGGAGGCCAAGCCATAGGCTACATGAAAACAAAGCCACTACTTAGGACTAACGTTACAACGTAATTTACCAATGTATTTTGCACACATAGGGTCGCATATTACAAGAAGTTCTAACGTAGGAGTAGGCCTAGCCTACGTTAAAGTCTTATCTTTCATCAGCAAAACCGGAGAGACTTACTTCACAATAGAATGGAAATGTTGCGCGCAAAAAGATGTTACGTGACTTACAGTAGCCTGATCTTTCATCAGGAAAACCGGAGAGACCTCACAATAGAATGGAAATGTTGCGCGCAACAAGCTGTTACGCTTGTCTAGTATCTTTGCTGCTTGTTGTGTACCTTTTGTGTTTGTGCGTGTGTGCTGTTAGCTCGTCCTCGGCTGGGGAGCTTAGCTCATCCTCGGCAGCGGTGGTTAGCGGATTCTCGGCAGGGGTGGGTAGCTCATCTCCCGGTGGGGCTAACTCATCCACAGCTGAGGACTGGTTCTCCGAAAGCCGATTCTCGGAATTGTTATTTTCATACTTTTTCTTTTTCAGACTCAATAGTCCAACAATGCTGAGCTGCTTTCTTTTCTTTAACATATTTGGCTAACGTTAATTACTGTATTCGTTTAAGTTAGTTGTCTTGACTGATGAGTAAAAAGGTAACTCTAAACTTTTCCTGGTCTAAAGAAAAGGGTGATCCTCCAATCACTTTCAACGGTGTTAACGGCGGGATGGTGATCCTCCAATCACTTTCAACTGTGTCTTCCAATCACTTTCAAATGTTTGAAATATGCAAAACTTGGAAAATACAATAACCAGGCAATACAACGAAGACAATAAGCAAATATCATCCCTCAACATCGTAGAAACAGATGCAGAGACTTTGACAATTCACGTCAGTTTTAATGGAAATACAAATTTTGGTGTTGTTGCTAAGGTACGCAGACTGCGTACTCTGCGTACAGCTGGGGGCGCCACTGGCTGTTCCTATAAACATAGTGCAGAGCCAACGGGCCACGTTCAGGCATTGCACATGCCGTGTGGGCGGAGCTTCCATACCGCTCCTCATTGACACCGGGGCTAAAGTGTCCCTCCTGAACAAAGTCACGTATGGACGCTATTTCAGTCACGTGCCCCTTGATGTAGCTGCTAACTCCTTGTCAGGTTATGGCCAGCGCTTCAGACAGCACAACGTCACCCTGAATGCGGAGAAGTGTGTGTTTGGGGCCGAGGAGGTCGAGTTTCTGGGCTTCAGGCTCTCCAGGGCGGGCATCACTCTGATCATGTCTCACACTGAGGCCATTCTGTCCCTTCCAGACCCACGGTCGCCGTCCCAGCTGTCCTCGTTCCTGGGGATGGCTACCTACTATCTCCGTTTCCTGCCACACTACTCCGATGCAACAGCCCCTCTGCGCCAGCCGCTTTGCAAGGATGCGGTTTGGGATTGGACCCCTGCCTGCCAGGAGGCTGTGCGCGCCATTAAATGGCAGCTCACGTCCCCACCCACTCTGGCTCATTTCAGCCTCACCGCCCCCACCCTGGTCACCTGTGATGCTTCTGTGGTGGAACTCGGGGCTGTACTCTCCCAGGTCCACGAGGGCGTGGAGCGTCCGGTGGCTTTTGCCTCGCGGGCACTCACTCTGGCTGAGCAAAAGTACTCAGTGGGGGACAGGGAGGCCCTCGCTTGTCTGTGGGCCTGTGAACACTGGCACGTCTGCCTCTATGGCAGGGCCTTCACCATCTGAACGGACCATCAATTCAATTCAATTCAATTCAATTCAATTCAATTTTATTTGTATAGCGCTTTTTACAGAGAACTGTCACAAAGACGCTGCACAGGGAAACAGAAGGAAAATTGAGCAAAAAACCAGGCCTTAGCCCCCAACCAGCAAAATGAGGTAAATAACTCTTTTTTTTAATTATTATTCCGCCACTTTTTGAGAACCTATCTCCTCCTACACCATTCACACCATCGACACCATTCATACCTCATATTATGCCTTTATACACCCTCCAGGTTGCTATTACTTTTTACCTTTATACCATACAGTTTTTCAGATAATTTTATCTGATCTTTTATCAGACCTTTTATCACCAAAAAAATGAATGGGAGTCAATTGGCACATTTTGAAAACCGGTGCAATAGAATATGGATTCTCTAACGTATTACACTGCTTATGACATCACAATGTTATCACAATTTTAAAAAACACTGAACAGTGGTGAAAAAAAACTCCCCAGTGGGAAGAAATCTCGGAAGGAACCTGGCTAGAGAGGGGGTGCCCATCCTTCGCTGGCCGGCCCGGTTTAGACTAAAGGTGGACTGAATGGTAATAGTCAATTCAATAATCAGTTCAATCATCAGTTCAAAGGGGGCGGGGTGATGCTTCTGGGACTCCGGTTGCGTGAAGTCGGGAGGATAAACCAAAGGAGGGACGGGTCCGAAGCAGTCTGCAAACTCAGGGTGAGGGGCATAACTGGAGCAGTCTGCAAACTCAGGGTGAGAGGGGGACGGGCCGGAGTAATCTGCAGCTCAGGGTGAGAGAGGAAAAGAGAAGGTTAGCCCCCCCCCCTAGCCCCCGACATCCTTAACTATAGGATTGACTAAAGAGGTACGTTTTTAGCCTACACTTAAAGACAGAAAGTGTGTCTGCAGCCCGTACATACATGGGAAGATTATTCCATAAAAAAGGGGCTCTGTAAGAGAAGGCTCTGCCACCCATTGTAATTTTAGATATAATAGGAATTTTCAAATAGCCAGCATTTTGAGAGCGAAGTAATCTAGGAGGACAGTAAGGAATGAGTAAGTCACTCAGATATTCAGGGGCCAAGCCATTTAAAGCTTTAAACGCTAGAAGTAAAATCTTGTAGTCAATTCTGAATTTGACAGGCAGCCAATGAAGAGTTTTGAGCACCGGGCTGATATGCTCCCATTTCTTGGTTCTAGTAAGAACCCCAGCAGCTGCATTCTGTACAAGTTGGAGGCGATTCAGGGCTGAGCCAGTGCAACCAGACAATAATGCACTGCAGTAATCTAGTCGAGAGGTTACAAAGGCATGAACCATTTTTTCAGCATCCTCCAGGGACAACACCTTCCTTAATTTAGATATATTCCTCAGGTGGAAGAAGGCCATTCTTGTGATATTGTTAATATGGGGCTGAAAGGAGAGATCTGAATCAATAATTACACCAAGGTTTTTAACAACCTTGTTGGGGGAGACAGAGAAGCAATCTAAATTTAAGGGAAGCTGTAAGAATTTATCTCGAAGGGATTTGGGACCTAATACTAATATCTCAGTCTTATCTGAGTTCAATAGTGCTCTGTCAAGTGCAATAGTGCTCTGACGGCACTGCTGGTGACCCAGGGCTCATGGCACAGGCCACTGAGACTGCTGAGGTGGGCTGATAGACTGAACCAGTACAATTTCAAACTCGAGTTTGTGCCTGGGCGCACAAATACGGTGGCTGACCTGCTGTCAAGAGCAGTCTCCACCACAGTGGGGTTGGTGGGTGGAAGGCCAGACTCAACGGAGGATGAGAACTGGGTCCAAACACTCTACGGGCCCCTCAGAGCAGTAGTCATACTGATCAAACTGCAGCAGGCTTCGGCTGAGGACGAGATGTTCTCCACCCTCCGCACCTACATTCAGGACGGCTGGCCCGTTGAAGTGGATGCCAGCCTACTCCCCTACCACAGAGTCCGCAACGAGCTCTCATGCTGGGGGAAAGAGTGGCTCGCGCGCTGTCATACCAGCGACCCTGAGGACCAGAGTCTTACACATGGCACATGAAGGGCACCTGGGAGTGGTCAAGGTGAAGCAGCGCTGCCGAGACACAGTGTGGTGGCTCCACATAGACCTAGACGTAGAGGACCTGGTGAAAAACTGCACCTGCTGCCTTTTGAGCGGGAAAACGGGTCAGCCAGCCACAGCACCCCTCACCCCACTCCAATGGCCGTCCCCTCCATGGGAGCATATTCAGGTGGACCTCTGCGGCGAGCTTCACGGGGCACCCGCACACACACGCTACCTACTGGTGGTGCATGACGTCCACTCAAAATGGCCAGAAGCCTTTGAGCTGGGCTCCATTACTACACATGCCATCATCACCTGCCTGGACAAGCTCTTCGGGCGCTGGGGGCAGCCTAGCACCGTCACGTCGGACAATGTTCTCATATCGTCTAGTTCTCAGAGTTCCTGTCACAGCGGTCCATCAAGCACATCAGGACAGCAGTGTACCACCCTGAGGGTAATGGGGGGTAGAAAGACTGAATAAAACCCTCAAAAACAGAATACGAGCCTGTTTGGAGGAGGGGAAAACCTTCAGTGCTGCACTTGATCAAACCCTCTTGACAATCCGGGCATCCAAGCACTCCACCACTGGGGTGTCACCGGCCCTGCTCATGATAGGGCGGGAACTAAAACAACCACTGGACTGCCTGAGAGCCAAGCCAGCCCCTGCACGTGTGAGCCCAGGGCTCCAGAGAGCCAAAGTACAGGTCCGCAGCTCACAGGCTCAGATGAAGCAGAGGTTCGAAACCTCGCGCAGAGTACGGGACCCCTCCCTGTCTGCAGGGGACTGGGTCCGGGTCAAACACGCATACCGCCAGAACAAGCTGCAGTCATACTGGTCAGTGCCTCAACAGGTGACTCGGTGGCACTCAAACCGCCTGCACAGGGTTCGGGCCCCGACAGACTCTGCATCATCCCTGTCGCCTGCTGCTTCTCTCAGCTGGCAGCCCACTCCGGGGACTGAATGGTTGGGGGTTAACCCCCCGCTGCCGCCAGGTCCTGCTCCTCAGCCGGCTCGCCCTCAGAGAGAAAGGGCTCCACCCGTCTGGTTCAGGGATTATGTTCTTAGTTGTTAAAGGGGTTTTAATTTCATGGATCGAAAGTCGTGCTGCCCTGGGGGGAGAAAATGTCATGTCTGCTTAAGCAGTGGGAGTTTACTTGAGTACATTACATTACATTCATTTAGCAGACGCTTTTATCCAAAGCGACATACAGTAAGTGCATACAGAGACATCATCAAGATCACTACAGAACAGACAAGACAAAGCACATCCTTCCCATAATGTAACAGCTATCCCTAGTAATGAACGTTGACTGTAGTTCACAGTAAGCTGTGGGTAAATCAGCAATACTACACTTCTATTCTAAATACTATTATAAACTATAATAAACAGACAGGCCTCGACGGAATGCAGGCAGGGTTGGAGTAGAACGTAGGGGAATGGGAAGTTCATTCCACCACTGAGGAGCTAAGGTGGAAAAACTCCGCAGTCGGGATGAGCGAGAGCCTTTGACACGGAGGGGGGGAAGTGCCAGTCGCCCTGCTGTAGAAGAGCGAAGTGGTCGAGCAGGAACATAGTTCTGGATTAAGTCCTGCAGGTAGGCGGGGCCTGTCCTATTGGCTGCAGTGTAGACCAGGGTCAGAACTTTGAACCTGATCCTGGCTGCAACTGGCAGCCAGTGGAGTGACCTCAGCAGGGGGGTTACATGGGAAAATTTCGGGAGGTTGAACACAAGCCGGGCAGCTGCATTCTGGATCAGTTGAAGAGGCAGAATGGCGCAGGCTGGTAGTAACATATGTGTACATACGAGTACCAACATATGTGTTACTATGTCTTTAAGAGCGGTTGTCGTGAGTGGAGAGTCGTACGGTTTACGGCAGTGTGGAAAAGGTTGTGGTAATGAGCACACAAGAGTAAAAGTTAACTAAACCCCAGCTCCAGGTCTGGTCATTGTCTAAACACAATACTCAGAAAAGAGCCAGCGGCCCACTGCAGTGTGTTATCGTTGCACGATAGATTTGACAAGGCCGCGTAGCCTACTCACAGAAAAAGTTGTACACGGTGAGCGAATCAAAAAAAGACAGTTTTGTCATGATTACGATCATGAACACAATTTCGCTTGCACAAAACAACCAAACAATCACCAAAATACTGATCATGCTTGTGGGAGTGTTGATAGTATTATGCCTCAGTGGGAAACATATCGCAATTAAAGTTAGCGTTCTAATTTCATTACAATTGTTCTGATGGTTTGACGTATAATAGCTCTGCCGTCCAATCACTGATTTTCTTTTTGAAAAAAGCTAGTTACAGATGACAAAATTAGCTACAATTTCATATAATTGGTTCATGAGCTTAGTGGGCGGGGGTTTATTTCTAAACCGCTAAATGAAACCGCACGTCAACCTCGTAAATCGTAGGTCTGTTCATTCAAAACAATATTTTATATAAATGGACATTATGCTAAGTAGTCTAACATTGTGTTATTGTTGTGCTTTTTATCTAACGTTATTCTGGAGCATAAAGTGTTTTCTGTATAATGTCATTCTCACTAAACACCCCTTTAATGACTCAGAAATGGTTTTATATTTTATGGATTAATTAAATGGCAACTGATAATATATTTATCTATTACAGCGATGGATGGACATTATGCTTGTGTCCAGAATAGCTATTTTAGCTATTCCTGACATAAGCATCAAGCGTTTGCTGTAAGATGATGTTTTTGCAAGTTTACAGCCCTTTAATTACTCAGAAATGGTTTTATATGATATGTAATGGATTAATGAAATGGTAAATAATTACATAATTATGCACTGCAGCAAAGGATGGACATTTAGCCATCTGATACAGTCCCTGAAGAAAAGGAGGGTGCACGACACGGAGGACCATCAGGGCATGCACTTACTGTTATCTTACTGTATTGATACAACCGGAGCCCCCAAGGAACGCGGATAGGGGGGCTCCGGTTGTATAATTTTGCCGGTCACTAGCTACGTGGAGCTCCAGACACTGGGCGCGGTTTGGGTTTTAAACTGTTTTAAACCCTTTAAAGCCGGAGCGTTCTAATTTAATTACAATTGTTCTGATGGTTTGACGTATAATAGCTCTGCCGTCCAATCACTGATTTTCCTTTTGACAAAATTTGACAAAAATTAGACTGTGGTAAAGTTAGTTTTATATTCGATGTTCGATATTCGATTTTCGGACGTCAATAGCTCTTCAACAGAACAAGCCAATGAGCTGAAAATAACAGCTCTAAGTCAGAGGAGCTCAGAGAACGCAGCAAATGCTTCGTTTGATCTTTCATTGTTATTTTAATATTACGAAAAATCTCGTCAATAACTTCGAAATGACAAAGGTGACACAATCCAGAACAACTGTGTTATAATGTGGGGGCTTTCAGCACCAGGGCACAACATTTAATTTATCCATTAGGCCTAATATTTATTTTTAAACGATATTTTGACGTTCGCAACGATAATTCTTCATTTTGAGGCTCGGACTGCTCAAGACAACACGTAGGGACCGTCTAAAAAGTGCGTAATTGGTTCAGTTAAATTCTCAATCGCTTTTTTGTACGAACCATTTGTTTTAGGGTAAAGGAGATATGGAGTTAAGGGGACAAGCTTTATTTTCGCGTTAATTTCGGTTCATTTAATTTTTATAAAAAGTTATTTTTTTGTGATATTACACCTAGGCTACAGAAAAAGGTCAATAGCTCTGATATGACAGCACAAACATGCTGCAAACCAATTGCATATTGATCTCTTTTTCAGATTTCCACAACAGGGATTTGTTAGGAATTAACTGCTGTTACCATATCAATAGATCTTAGATTAGAGATAAATGTTTCTTTGGTTATAATGTGTATACCAGTTAACTTTACCGCAGTCTATTAAGGTATGTATTGAGCACCAAAAAGCATCAGCAATGAATTCCATTGCAATCTCGTTCAATTTCAGTTTATCTACATCTATTTATTCCTGAATAGTGAGAAAAAGGGTGAAGTCGAAAAGGACTAAAGTTGACTTGGGACCTCAACCGACAAGCAATACATATTTGGTCGCTTTACATAACTCCTTATCTTAATCTTAATCTGTAGAAAATATAAAATAATAGAAAAATAGCATATTTGTTTTCAATAGCTGCCAGGACATATGGATAATAATTTTACTTCTAATCCCACATAGGACACACTTCTTGTAATTGTAACTTTGTGCATGTTTATTTTTTAATAAATATTTTAATGGAAAAGTTATACTTTCTTTTCAATAGGTTCCAGGTCACATGACCCTGTGACTCAAATCAAATGGCATATAATTCTACTCTTAATCACACTTCGGGCACACTTCTTGTAATTTTCACTTTGTGCGTGTTTATTTTTTAATAAATATTTGAATGGAAAAATAATAGATTTCTGTTGTTTTAATAGGAAAATAATGGATTATTTTCAATAGCTCCAAGTCACATGATCCAATGACATAACAGTGATAGGAATAAATACTACTCTTAATCCCTCTTCGGGCACACCTTGTAATTTTCACATTGTGCATGGTTATTTTTTAATAAATACTTTAATGGAAAAGTTATACTTTCTTTTTAATAGCTTCCACGTCACATGACCCAGTGACTAAAATCCAATGCCAAATAATTCTACTCTTAATCTCACTTCGGGCACACTTCTTGGAATTTTCACGTTGTTTATATTTATTTTTCAATAAATATTTTAATGGAAAAGTTATACTTTCTTTTCAATAGGTTCCAGGTCACAAGAACAAGTGACTCAAATCCAATGGCACATAATTCTACTCTTAATCCCACATAGGGCACACATGCTGTAATTTTGACTATTTGTACCTTTTTTTTTTAATAATTGGAAAATTATGGATTATTTTCAATAGCTTCCACATCACATGATCCAATAACATAAAACCAATAATACAAATGTCTACTGCTAATCCCACATAGGGCACCGCTGTTTGTATTCTCAATATATGCTTCTTTATACATAATACATTTTTTACTTTATACTTTATACATTTTTTAAAAAGGTTTACTGGAAAAATCATAAATTCTTTTCAATAGATTCCATGTCACATGATCCAATGACTGGAAATCAATTGCAAATAATTTACAACCAATGAATCGTATATACTAATACACTAATATAATAATAATATTTAAGTATTTATCAGCCTTTATTTATGGGAGTTGATTGAAGATGAATTTACATTCATCTAGCACATATCAGCGCACAGTAAATTGGAATGTTCTAATTCCATTCCAATGTTCATTCTGCCTAATGTTCTAGCTTTAATGAAAATTGGTACATCAAACATAAAACATGACTGAACCACGAATGAACGCATACACTACAATGTGTGAAATGCACTCAAAATGCGAACATAACAATATCTAACATAGCCTACTGGACAAGACAGTGATTCAGTGGAAAGACAGTGATTCAGTGGAAAAACTAATGTACATACAGTACGTATCCAGCGAGAAGAACCGCATAATGCATTCCTAGTTCAGAGTGCAAGCAGACCCGCGTTATCAATCTACCGTCGGATAGGCTTAAGTATCGTCTTTTTCATTTGGTTCAGCTGTGCGTTAGCTGATTGAACTGGTTGTAGTGTAGTCACGGTTTAGTTAATGTAAATTGCAGCATTACTGACCACTTGTTACTTGCTTTGTGTTTCTAGGTCTAGTAAATTGCTAGTGTTTTGTGTTGCTAATCGCAAATAGATTCACCTGAGTGAATTAGCCCTGCAAGCAGCTGAGTGCAATCGAGAAATTAGCCAACTCTATAAGTTAAAGTAGAGGCTGCCGTGAAGACGGCAGCCTCATCGGTAATTTGAACAGTTTGTAATGATCCTCCCCCACCTAACCTGTCTTCTCACCCCCTGCCATGTGTCTAACCCCCATTCCTCTGTGCTCCATGCCTCGCTCCTGGAGGCCCAACCACCGCAGACGCTGTCCGGCTAACCTGGTCTACCCACCGCTGTCCTCTCATAAGGAACTCTCAGTGGTGGGTGGACTATGGAACTGCCGGTCAGCCGTCCAGAAAGCTGACTTCATCACTGCATATGCCAAGTTGAAGTCCCTCCACTTCCTGGCTCTCACTGAGACCTGGATCACTCCTGATAACACGGCCACTCCAGCTGCTCTGTCTGCTGGCTACTCCTTCTCCCACACCCCCAGGGCCTCAGGCAGAGGCGGGGGTACTGGTTTGCTCATTTCCACGTCCTGGAAATTCTCTATTCCCACTGTACCCTGCCTGAATATCTCCTCCTTTGAGTTTCATGCAGTCACTGTAACTCACCCATCTGCACTTAACATTGTTGTTCTCTATCGCCCCCCAGGTCCGCTCGGCGCTTTCCTGGATGAACTGGACACACTCCTGAGCTCCTTCCCTGAGGATGGTACTCCAGTAATCCTACTGGGAGACTTCAACCTCCAACCAGACAGCGCCCAGCTATCCAGTGTCACTTCACTCCTCCAGTCCTTTGCCCTCACTCAGTCCCCATCGCCTGCCACCCACAATGGTGGTAACCAACTGGACCTTGTACTCACCAGGAGTTGCGCCACATCTGAACTCACGGTGACCCCCCTCCACGTATCGGACCATTTCTTTATCTCATTTTCTCTCTCCTGCCCACTCTCCCTCAAATCCGCTAACAACCCACCCGCTGTTATGTTCAGGAGAAATCTCCGCACCCTCTCTCACACCTCTCTCACTACTTCTGCTCTCTCTGCACTTCCTCCTCCTGCTACCTTTGCTAAAATGCCCATTGATGTCGCCACCTCTGTGTTTAACTCATGCCTCTCTCAGTCTCTCAACTCACTATGCCCTCTTGTCTCCAAACCAGCCCGACTATCACCCCCTTCCCCGTGGCTGACGGATTCTCTCAGATCCAGCAGAACCATGCTACGAGCCGCTGAGAGAAAGTGGAGGAAATCCAGATCCCCAGATGACCTGGCCTCCTACCACACTCTGCTGGCAGCCTTCACAGCTGCAACTACATCAGCTAAAACTTCATTTTTCCAGTCGAAAATTGATACATGTCTATCTAACCCACGTAAACTCTTTTCCACCTTCTCCTCCCTGCTCACCCCCCCCTCCACCCCCTTCACCCTCCTCCCTCTCTGCAGATGACTTCCTGACCCACTTTGAGGGGAAGGTGGCTGCGATCCGGAACTCCTTCACGCATCCGGTGACACCCCACATCCCCCATACTGAACCCATCGCTACACTGTCGTCCTTCAAGACTCTGAAGGACTCCGATGTGCTCGAGCTGGTGACGCGCCAGCGCGCAACCACCTGTCCACTAGACCCCATACCTTCAGCAGTCCTCCAGTCTATATCTGCTGAGCTCCTTCCATATCTGTCCTCCGTTATTAACACCTCCCTAACCTGTGGCCATGTTCCTGCTGCCTTTAAAACTGCCCGTGTAACCCCACTCCTTAAAAAACTTAGCTTAGATCCCGCTGATGTCAGGAACTACCGTCCTGTATCTCTCTTGCCCTTCCTGTCCAAAACACTTGAACGTGCTGTCCTTAACCAACTGTCTGTTTTTCTCCACCAGAACAACCTGCTTGACCCGCATCAGTCTGGCTTCAGAACCGGCCATTCCACCGAAACTGCTCTCCTGGCTGTGACTGAGGCACTCGCCACTGCTAGAGCCTCCTCCCTCTCCTCTGTTCTGATTCTCCTTGACCTGTCTGCGGCATTCGACACGGTCAACCACAAACTCCTGATCTCCACACTCACTGAGATGGGCATTTCTGGAACTGCCCTCTCTTGGTTTGTATCGTACCTCACTGATAGATCCTACCAAGTCTCCTGGAAGGGTTCCGTCTCTGCTCCCCGTCCCCTGTCTACAGGAGTCCCGCAGGGATCTGTACTGGGTCCTCTGCTGTTCTCTTTGTATACTAAGTCTCTTGGCTCAGTAATCCATTCACATGGCTTCTCATACCATAGCTATGCTGACGATACTCAACTCTTCTTCTCTTTCCCTCCCTCTACCCCACAGGTTAAGGAGAGGATATCTGCTTGTCTGACTGACATCTCTGAGTGGATGGCTACCCATCACCTGAAGCTCAACCTTGACAAGACAGAGCTCCTCTTCATGCCGTACAAGACCTCCCCACTACATGACCTCTCCATCACCGTTGATGGGACCATGGTGGCTGCCTCCCGCTCTGCAAGGAACCTGGGGGTGGTCCTGGACGACCGGCTGGACTTCAAAGAGCACATCAGGGCGACGGCACGGTCCTGCAGGTTCCTCCTGTACAACATCAGGAGGATTCGACCGTACCTGACCACCTACTCCACCCAGCTTCTTGTCCAGACCATGGTCACCTCACGCCTGGACTACTGCAACTCCCTGCTCGCAAGCCTACCGGCCTGCGCCATTCTGCCTCTTCAACTCATCCAGAATGCAGCTGCCCGGCTTGTGTTCAACCTCCCGAAATTTTCCCACGTAACCCCCCTGCTGAGGTCTCTCCACTGGCTGCCAGTTGCAGCCAGGATCAGGTTCAAAGTTCTGACCCTGGCCTACACTGCAGCAAATAGGACAGGCCCCGCCTACCTGCAGGACTTAATCCAGAACTATGTTCCTGCTCGACCACTTCGCTCTTCTACAGCAGGGCGACTGGCACTTCCCCCCCTCCGTGTCAAAGGCTCTCGCTTGTCCCGACTGCGGAGTTTTTCCACATTAGCACCTCAGTGGTGGAATGAACTTCCCATTCCCCTACGTTCTACTCCAACCCTGCCTGCATTCCGTCGAGGCCTGAAGACACACCTCTTCAGACTCCACCTTGACTGATATCCTCACCTAGGAATATCAGTTCCCTGTTCCCTGTGTTTTCCTGTTTGTTTATTATAGTTTATAATAGTATTTGGAATGGTTTATAATAGCATAGTTTATAATAGTACTTGGAATGGTTTATAATAGTATAGTTTATAATAGTATTTGGAATGGTTTATAATAGCATAGTTTATAATAGTATTTGGAATGGTTTATAATAGTTTATAATAGTATTTGGAATGAAGTGTGGTGTTGCTGATTTGCCCACAGCTTACTGTGAACTACAGTCAACGTTCATTGCTAGGGATGGCTGCTACATTATGCAAAGGATGTGCTTTGCCTTGTCTGTTCTGTAATGATGATGATGTCTCTGTACGCACTTACTGTACGTCGCTTTGGATAAAAGCGTCTGCTAAATAAATGTAATGTAATGTAATGTAATAATACAAGTAGTACTACTTTCATCTCGAGGACGAAAAACTCCCGCCAGAGAATGCGTTTTCTGTAGCTGTTTGCATCATACACTGATAAAATTTTAAATGCTGTTACGCTGGGCTGTAATTTATTGTTCAAAGCATCCAATAAGAAATTGCAAACTTTGTTGAGAAGGATATACTGTCCTCGGATAAGACAATTGTGAATAAAACTGGAATGATATACTTCAGAGCTGTAGGTACAGTATATGGGGTTCTGCGTGCAGACGTTCCAGATAGTTTAATTGCGTTCTAAACTGGTGTGTATATCTCAAACAGCTTGTCCAAGACAATAAATCACCACTGAATTTTGAAAAGAACATCTCTTTGTGAAAAACCAAGGATAGGATTGTATATTTATTTCATATCTCGTCGCAGATATTGATATAGAATGACGTGGTATAATGATAATGACAATAATTGCACAGGTTTATTTAGCATTTTGGTTTTTCACAGCTATTTTGGCAAACGATCGGGCTATTGTTGGCTTTATCTTGTTGCTATGACGGAATCCAATTTTTGGTGGTAAAATTATAATTTTTTTTTAATGAACTCACACAAATGCTATTGTCCATTGTGTCACGCATGGGTAGGTATAGTTGCAGGCAAGACTGGTTGGGGGGTTGGTTGTTAAATGGACTAGCTATGCAAAAGTAGTGACACTTGTAAACTCCATATTCGGCAGAATTGTCACTAATCATATACTAATAAAGCTACAACATGGAGTTTCTTGTTTCCACTCATAGTTTGGCTGCAGGAGCAACAAATGTCTCAGTTGAGAAAAATCTTGGCGCTGGCACCCTGGTCACTAGGCATCTGCGCAAAGGGGTTAAAACCACTGGCAACATTTAGGTTGCGAATGATAGAATCCCCAATTACAACTGCGTTTGTCGGAGAGGAACAATCCATATAGAAAAATGCATATACTGCTAAAAATTTTATTTTCATAGAGTTCTATAGGAAAATGAGTCCGGAGAAATAACCCTTGCAGTGATCCATCCACATCTACTCCATATCTGGCAACAGAGTGATGGTTTGGGGCTCGTTTGATAGCTCAGACTCTTGATAACTTACAGCCATTTAGCCAGCCATGTGCTCCATACTGTACCAGTGTAATTTACAGCTGAATCTAGTCTCACCCCCCAATTTCCATAGAGATCCATTCAAATGCAGAGAGGTTATAGTATCGCTTGTAACAGTACCTGAAAATAAGATATCGACAGTTTTTTGATGTTGATGGTCACAGACTTCAGGAAGTAACAGCATGTAAAGGATATGCGACCAAATATGAAATATGATACTTTAAAAATACGTTAAAGCAAAGGGTATGAATACTTATGTAAATGAGAAATTTTATTTTTTTATTTTTAATAAATTTGCAAAAAATGTTTAACATTGTCATTATTGGGTGTTGTGTGTATAATTTTGAGGGAAAAAATGAATTTAATCAATTTTGGAATAAGGCTGTAACAGAACAAATTGTGGAAAAAGTGAAGCGCTGTGAATACTTTCCGGATGCACTGTACATATTGACAATTCCAAGAGGTGTGCCCTATGTGGTATTAGTAGTCAAATTATTTGGTATTGGTTGTAAGTCATTGGGTCATGTGACTTGGAAGCTATGCACAATGTGAAAATTACAAGACGTTTGCCCGAAGTGGGATTAAGAGTAGAATGTATTACTATTAGCATAATGTCATTGGATCATGTGACTTGGAATCTATTGAAAAGAATCCATTATTTTCCTATTAAAACAACAGAAATCTATTATTTTTCCATTCAAATATTTATTAAAAAATAAATATAAACAATGTGAAAATTCCAAGAAGTGTGCCCGAAGTGTGATTAAGAGTAGAATTATTTGGCAATGGATTTTAGTCACTGGGTCATGTGACCTGGAATCTATTGAAAAGAAAGTATAACTTTTCCATTAAAATATTTATTAAAAAATAACCATGCACAATGTGAAAATTACAAGACGTTTGCCCGAAGTGTGATTAAGAGTAGAATTATTTGGCATTGTATTTTAGTCACTGGGTCATGTGACCTGGAATCTATTGAAAAGAAAGTATAACTTTTCCATTAAAATATTTATAAAAAAATAACCATGCACAATGTGAAAATTACAAGATGTGTGCCCGAAGTGGGATTAAGAGTAGAATTTATTACTATTAGCATAATGTCATTGGATCATGTGACTTGGAAGCTATTGAAAAGAATCCATTATTTTCCTATTAAAACAACAGAAATCTATTATTTTTCCATTAAAATATTTATTAAAAAATAAATATGAACAACGTGAAAATTACAAGTGTGCCCGAAGTGTGATTAAGAGTAGAATTATTTGGCATTGGATTTTAGTCACTGGGTCATGTGACCTGGAAGCTATTGAAAAGAAAGTATAACTTTTCCATTCATATATTTATAAAAAAATAACCATGCACAATGTGAAAATTTCAAGACGTTTGCCCGAAGTGGGATTAAGAGTAGAATGTATTACTATTAGCATAATGTCATTGGATCATGTGACTTGGAAGCTATTGAAAAGAATCCATTATTTTCCTATTAAAACAACAGAAATCTATTATTTTTCCATTAAAATATTTATTAAAAAATAAATATCAACAAGGTGAAAATTCCAAGAAGTGTGCCCGAAGTGTGATTAAGAGTAGAATTATTTGCCATTGGATTTTAGTCACTGGGTCATGTGACCTGGAAGCTATTGAAAAGAAAGTATAACTTTTCCATTAAAATATTCATTAAAAAAATAACCATGCACAATGTGAAAATTACAAGAAGTGTGCCCGAAGTGGGATTAAGAGTAGAATTTATTACTCTTAGCATAATGTCATTGGATCATGTGACTTGGAAGCTATTGAAAAGAATCCATTATTTTCCTATTAAAACAACAGAAATCTATTATTTTTCCATTCAAATATTTATTAAAAAATAAATATAAACAATGTGAAAATTCCAAGAGTATAAGTATACACAAAGTGTAAATTACAAGACGTGTGCCCTAAGTGGGATTAAGAGTAGCATTTATTACTATCACTGTTATGTTATTGGACCATGTGACTTGGAATCCATTGAAAAGAATACATTATTTTCCTGTTAAAACAATAGACATCTATAATTTTTCCATTATAATATAATTATAATTTCCATGAATATTTATAAAAAAATAGTGCACATAGTGAAAATTACAAGAGGTGTGCCCTATGAGGGATTAGAAGTTAAATTATTATCCATGTGTCCTGGAAGCTATTGAAAACAAGTCTCCTATTTTTCTATTATTTTTCACAGATTAAGATTAAGATAAAGAGTTATGTAAAGAGATCAAAATATGTATCGTCATGGGTTGTCGTCAACTTGAACCCTTTTCGACTCCACCATTTTTCTCAGCATTCAGGAATAAATAGATGTAGATAAACTGAAATTGAACGAGATTGCAATGGAATTCATTGCTCATGCTTTTTGGTTCTCAATACATACCTTAATAGACTGCGGTAAAGTTAACTGGTATACACATTATAACCTAAGAAACATGTATCTCTAATCTAAGATCTATTGATATGGTAATAGCAGTTAATTCCTAATAATTCCTATTGTGGAAATCTGAAAAAGAGAGTTCCCTGATCAATATGCAATTGGTTTTCAGCATGTTTGTGCTGTCATATCAGAACTATTGACCTTTTTCTGTAGGTGTAATATCACAAAAAAAAACTTTATAAAAATTAAATGAACCCAAATTAACGCGAAAATAAAGCTTGTGCCTGTAACTCCATATCTCCCTAAAACAAATGGTTCGTACAAAAAAGCGATTGACATTTTAACTGAAACAATTACGCACTTTTTAGACGGTCCCTACTTGTTGGCTTGAGCAGTCCGAGCCTCAAAATGAAGAATAATCGTTGCGAACACATAAATATTGTTTAAAAATAAATCTTAGGCCTCATGGATAAATTAAATGTTGTGCCCTGGTGCTGAAAGCCCCCACATTATAACACAGTTGTTCTGGATTGTATCACCTTTGTAATTTCGAAGTTATTGACGAGATTTTCCGTAATATTAAAATAACGATGAAAGATCAAACGAAGCGTTTGCTGCGTTCTCTGAGCTCCTTTGACTTAGAGCTGTTATTTTCAGCTCACTGGCTTGTTCTGTTGAAGAGCTATTGACGTCCGAAAATCGAATATCGAACATCGAATATAAAACTAACTTTACCGCAGTAAAATTATCTACAATTTCATATAATTGGTTCATGAGCTTAGTGGGCGGGGATTTATTTCTAGACCGCTAAATGAAACCGCACGTCAAC
Source organism: Synaphobranchus kaupii (assembly GCA_029718625.1). Classification (NCBI taxonomy): domain Eukaryota; kingdom Metazoa; phylum Chordata; class Actinopteri; order Anguilliformes; family Synaphobranchidae; genus Synaphobranchus; species Synaphobranchus kaupii. The sequence continues at coordinate 24,675,142 of CM056389.1, read as the reverse complement.
CTCGTAAATCGTAGGTCTGTTCATTCAAAACAATATTTTATATGAATGGACATTATGCTAAGTAGTCTAACATTGTGTTATTGTTGTGCTTTTTAAGCATCAAGCGTTTGCTGTAAGATGATGTTTTTGCAAGTTTACAGCCCTTTAATTACTCAGAAATTGTTTTATATGATATGTAATGGATTAACCTGTCATACGCAAGTACACTGAGGGAAAACGACTGCAGTGATAGAAAACTGTAATAAAAAAATATCTGTGTCAAACATGTGTTGTAGAACATGAACGTATCTTTCATAACAAACGTTTTGATCGCACTAGGAATAAAGGTTGTAGCTACTGCACACCACGTCCACAACCCCTAAATTAGCCACCGCAATGTAGCTACTTTGGAGTATGCAGGCGATTATCTATCCATATAATGGAAATGATAAGTGAGTTGAACACAACCGTTACAATATAAATGAAGCCGAGGAAAAGTTTATATAAATCAGCAAACTTTAAATACGTAAATCCGATAAAGTAAAATCCCACTGGTCTAATAATGGAGTCGTTTGTAATCGAAGTGGAGAGAATTCCCATTGCTGATAGATGATAACAAAAAAAAAAAGACTAGCCTACAAAAAAATGAATGTGTTTAGCCTATGAAAATTAACTCCAGAAAATAAAAGTGAACGTGAAAAAATAAATGAACACTTAACGGTTCGGCAGCCTACATTTTCGGTACAGCAGGAAAATAAATACATGCGAAATATAAAAGTGTGTTCCATGTATTAAAATGTAACAGTGGCTAACTTGCCATCATTTATTTTTTAACAAAGTAAGGCACATTAACGCTCAAGCCCTATTCGGACGTGATATGTTTTACGGGGATGTGGGGTAATGTAATTATTACCGGAGCATCTCCGTTATTTTAGTCCCGTCCAAATGTCAGTAACTTTTGCGGACTGCTCACACCCGCGCCAGTGAAGATTCC